>VZTE01003673.1:52159-70446 GCA_013397775.1 Eulacestoma nigropectus | reverse complement strand
AGCCTCCCCCCCGCCCTCCCCGTCCCGCCAATGAGCTGCGCACACGCAGCGGCGGCCCCAGGATGCCCGCGGCAGTCGCCTGACCCAAAACACGCCGCCCGGGAGACCGATGCAGCTGTTCCGATGCTTCTCGGGCGGGCGCGGCTCTTTCCGCCGAGTCGGGGGGTCTGAGCGCCCACCGACGGTCCCTTGGTACAGCCAGCTGCTCAGGCACGTCCAGGGCCAAGAAACAAGGGGCCTCGTCATCAGGACCTTTCGCTGCGGTGCATCTGGGAGTTGTAGTTCACCTGGCCGCAGAGGTCCTCTGTGCGTCAGCAGGGCGGGAGGGGAAGGAGACTACAGATCCCAGAGAGCATCGTGGGCCCCGCTGTCATCCCGGGCGCTGCGCTGGAGGCGAGGCTCTGGCTGGCCCAGGAGCGGTGGGATCCGCGGCGGGGCCGCAATGGATCTGTTCGGGGACCTGCGGCGCATGAACAAGCGGCAGGTACCGGGGCTGTGCCCGGAGCCCCCGCGGCTCTCACCCCTCACCGGGGAGCGGGGTTTTTCAAACGCCAGCGAGCAGGGTCCTTCCCACCACTGTACCCGTGTGCGGCCGAGAAAAGGAACAAAAATTGAAGGAGTGTGGCTAAAGCGCATCCGCTGCTGGAAGGGCTGGCGGAGCAGGAGAATTTGGAGGCAGAAAGTAAAATCAGTGATTTTCTAGATCAGAAATATCAGTTTGATAGCAGCAGGAAATGATCTTTGACGTCTCTCGTCTCCTACAGCTCCTGTTTTTAAACAAAAGTCACTCTAAGAAAGTCAGCCTTTGCTGATAATCCGGTGTTCCACATGTCCCTTTGGGATGTTTCTGAGCTCGGGTGGTAGTCAGGGCCGTGTGACCGAACCAGGTTTGATCGTTTGCCAGGTCGCTTCCCCAGCTTTACAAGCCTTTATCAGAGTATTTGCCTCTGTCACTGACCCACAGGAGTGGATTAACCCAAGACTAAGGCACACAGAGGATTCCAGCTTTATGCTGCAGTTTGGTGGATTCTGACATGGCAATCTATGCCACCAGACTTGTGTTGAAGTACGATTTTCGCATAAAAGCCTAGAATTTGTGGTGCACTTGGGTTGAAGTTCTATGTTGTGCTTCTAAATACAATACAGTACCTTTAAAAACCAATTTTCTTGTTTCACACAGCTGTATTACCAAGTCTTAAATTTTGCTATGATTGTGTCTTCTGCCCTAATGATCTGGAAAGGGCTGATCGTGGTCACTGGCAGTGAGAGCCCCATTGTCGTGGTGCTCAGGTGAGTCAATGGAAAGGCTTTCTGCTTCAAGTCCAGGTGTTGTTTTGCGTTTTGTCTCCTTCCCCTTCCCCTTGGATACATTTGGAATTTGAAATCTCACTTACTTAAAGAAGAACTCAAACACTTACTTTCTTCTAGCTGTTTTTGGGCTCTGGCAAAGGCCACACTGTCAGTAGCCATGGTCCAGTTTCCACTGAGGTTTGTAGGAGCAGTAAATGTGTGAGATCTTTTAAAATCCAAATTCCTTCACTTATTGGGTAAAGTCCTGCAGATTGCTTTCTGAGATTTGGGTTGTGTTAAAGGTCTGAGCAGTGTTACTGAATGGGTGAAGCTACAGGTGTCAGTTAAAATGGTGGGTTTATCTGTAAGAATTAAATGTTCTTTGATTTCATGGTGCTTCTTTCATTTATGCCAACAAAGTCTCTCTTTCTTGTTGTTTGTAGTGGCAGCATGGAACCAGCTTTTCACAGGGGAGACCTGCTGTTCCTGACAAATTTCCATGATGACCCAATCAGAGCTGGTGAAATAGTTGTTTTTAAAGTTGAAGGCAGAGACATTCCAATAGTTCACAGAGTTATCAAAGTACATGAAAAGTAATGCAACTTGGCATTTTCCTTGTTTGTAAAGCTCTTTTCCTTCCCCATGGCTTTCAGTGACAATTTAATTGTGGTTTACTGTGCGAGAAAGGCAAGTGAGGATAAGCAGTGAGAGAAAGCTCAGCTGTAGGATGTGATCCACTTCTGTCCCCAGTTCTGTGCCACACTTCTCGAAGGTCTGAGACCTTTCCCTCAGCGAAGCTGCTCAGCGTTGGAGCAGGTAGAGCTGTGTCTGGGAGGAATCCTGGCAGCAGGAATGTGCATGGGACCAGAGTCCACTTCTGTGCTGATGGTTGTACAGTGGGGATTTTGGTTGTAAGAGCAAAATTTTGATGGAAGGTAGAGATTCAGAATCAGGGTGCAGCCTGACGAGTATGTGAGCTTTGCTAACTGAAGTTTTTCAAATTTGACTCAGGATAAAAGAAGAGATTCTTCTTCTTATTGTGTCTCTTGGCCACACTGCCCACAACAATTCTTGCTGAAAAGCAGCGGGGAGAGGGCTTGGTATGGCCTTGATTGCAGATGCCTACTCTGCTAAACAGTTCCTTCCAAACCACAGTTCTGCTCCAGTTCTGCACAGTGAAAAGCTAAGCTGGAGGTGGCAAGCATTGACATATTTGCTCCATGAAGTGAAGGTGTTTATTTCTTGAGTAATACCTGTTCTTCCATGCTTTTTTTAAATTTCCAAGAATCACCTGTTTTATTTTTTTTAATTACCTAATTTGTCTTTATGAGAACTCCTTGTTTCTTGATATCAGTACTTGAGCAAATTTCATTTGAAGACTGTAAACGTAAGAACTTTATTTGAATTTGTGTTCTGTTGAAGATGCAGATAAACACTCAGGGCTTTTGTTGAGGAAATTTAGTGCCTGGATGGACAATGTCCCTTTCATGTCCATTGTGTAATTGCTTACATTAAACAACTATCTAGGAGTGTTGTAAAAAATGTTTCTTGTTAATATCTGTTGATAGATAAAGTCAGTAAAGTCTGTAATGTTAATGATTTAATGGTGCTTGTTCAATAAGCAGGGCTGAAAGCAAACATTGTTATCTAATCTTGTAGCACTTTTCATCCTCATTTGCTTTGTAGATGTTAATTGAGATTTTTAAATTAAGTGCTATTTAGTTTATCACCTCTGCCTTCTAGAGGAAATGGGAACATCAAATTTCTGACTAAAGGGGATAATAATGAAGTTGATGATAGAGGCTTGTACAAAGAAGGTCAGAACTGGTTAGAGAAGAAAGATGTTGTTGGAAGAGCAAGAGGGTAAGTAAAGCAAAATGTACTTTGTAATTAAATAGAAAAATTAGCTCTTAAATCGGTTCTACTGTTGATACAAACTAGATCTGATGTATTTTTAAAATTTCTTACATAGAATTGCAATTAAAAAGAAAACCTGGAGAAGTTGCTTCTTATAGTCCTCCCACTGATGTGGAGTGTGGGGGGAAAAAAGGACATTTAACAAATAGTTCACCTGAAAATACAAAATCAACCAGCTTATCCTTGTAATTGCTGGTAATTCCTAGGAAATTGTTTTGGCATTCCACAGGAATTTTGTGCAAGGTTTGAGCTTTTGACTTTGTCCACTTCTCCAGTTGAGCTGAAATCTCTTCAGATTTTCTCAGATAACTTTGATTAAGGAAAAAGAATGAATTTTACTTCCTATTCAGATCTGCATTAGTCCCAGGTGTAAATGATGGGATTGCACCGGAATATTCCAGACTGAGTAACATAAAAATACTTCCATGTAATATTTGAGGGGTAATTTTACATTCATCTGTTTTATCAATTACAGGTTTTTGCCCTATGTAGGAATGGTAACTATAATAATGAATGACTACCCGAAATTTAAGGTATGTATACTGACATTTTGAATACTTGAATTGCTAAAATAACAAGTACAGACAATAAGAACCTTGCCACTAAGCATACATGTTAATAAATTTGTGTCTGTGGGTTGGTACCTAATGTCGGATGAGCTGGATTTCCTTACTTACTGTTGGGCAGTAGAATTTGTTGTTTGTAATGAGTTGAAAACATGTCATTTATTAGAATTTTGTTAGTTAAGTGTATCCGGTTGTGATGCCTGGTTATGATTAATTTGATCACATTAAAATCTTCCTGCAATTCTATAGGACCAGAGCTCTGTAATTCTGGGAGGTGTGATGTTTGAGAGGGCACCCTCTAAACAGTTTATGCTTTCAGAGGTCTGTGGAGAGGAATTGTAATGAGTCTGTGTTCTGTGTTTCTTTGCAGTATGCTCTTCTGGCAGTGATGGGAGCATATGTACTGCTCAAACGGGAATCCTAAACACAAGAACAAAGGGAAATACACAGGGGGAAAAAACTAATATATTTCAGATGGTTTCATTTCTGTATACGGTTACAAAACTGTGCAAGCTTTTGTCTTGTCTAAATAAACTACACCTAATGAGTCAAGCTCTTGGCTGTTGGCTAATTACAAAATGACGTATTTACCGCCTTTTACAGACTGCTCTCAGCTAGTCTTGCACTGGTTTGGAGGACACTGTCGTGTGTTAGAGCAGCCAAGGGCTCTCCTGCCATGCCACGGTGGTTTTTCTTGAGTGCTGCTGCATCTGAACCCACTTTTGCCCTCCTGTTTGTTTTGAGGGTTATTTTTAATCTGTCAGTGCCCTCTTTTCTCCACCATATGAACTGTTTTGATCAGTGCTTGTAAGGACAGAATCTCTGAACAGGTAGTGAGTTGTAGGAGTTTAGTCAGACTTAGGCCTAAGGGAAGTTGGCTGGTTGTGGCTGACAAAAACAGCCAAGAAGGGGAGTTTCGCTCCGACTTGGTACTTAGCAGTGGGGACACAAAGCTTTTTCCCTGAATTTGAAGCTTGCTCCTTCACGGGGTAGGGAAAAAAGCCCACATGGCCTGATTTTTTAGAGGCCTGGTTTTTAGGGACTGTGTGTGTTGCTAGTATTCAGGCTGTTGACGATTCTGCCTTTTGTGTTCTAGCTCTTAAACAAACCTAACAAAAAGGTTTTCTGGGGCTTTAATAACACTTATAAATTACTGAATGAATAGCACAGTAGTACACTTCAGGGATATTGCCAAGAAGGGGAAACCAGAACTCTTTGCCAGTGTGGAGAATGTATTATTATCTCCTATCATATAACACCTGAATAGTGTTAAACATAAAATTGATTATTTCATTTAAAAACTTACCTGATAACTGTCTTTTATGAATTTCGGTATTTTTCTCTCCTCTTCAAATGTCAGTGTTGTACCTTCAACAAAGCAGGACTTGTTTTCCTTGCTGGCTTTGTTTTTGTAGCTTTGGTAAGGAACAGCATGATGCTTTTTTCCTCTGGAGTTCTGTTTCTTCTGTAATCCCTTACCTCTGCAAAACTACTCTATTATACAATAATGACACCTTTTCTATTGTAACAGCTCATGCTCAGCAGACAACTGCTGAATTTCTCCAAGTAATATTACTTCTTTTGTGTCCTACTAAGCGGTTTTCATGTCCAACTGTATTATAAAAATTACTTATTTTGTGTCAAATTGTATAGAAATAAAACTGAGTATAATAAATGGCATGGCAGAATAATGTTGGGATCCTTAATGCAGTCTTCCTGGAAGCGTCTCATCCCAGTTAAGAAAAAATAATGTCTTGTTTGGAGACAGTGTATGTGCAGTAGGATTTTTTTCTTTCTCTTGGTATTGCTGAAATCCAGATTTATGCTATCCACCTACCCCAGTGCGAGCACAGTCAGCTCAGTTGGACATTTTGCAGCTGGCAAATGTGACACTGGGATGCAGGTCACAGGAGTGGCTCAGAGCTGTGTCAGAGGGGGATCTGAGTGGATGTTAGGGAGCATTTCCATACTGAGAGGGTGCTCAGACCTGTAACAGCCTCCCTGGGGAGAAGGTGGATGCCCCAGGCTCAGCATTCCAGCAGCACTTGGACAATGCCCTTGAGCTTCTGGGCAGCCTGGGAGGGCTCAGGCTGTTGGGCTGGATGGTTTCTGTAGGCTGTTCTGGTCCACAGGCATGTCCATAAATGCTTCCCATTTGAATTCCCCAATTATTGAACCCTTCCACCACAAAAATCATAAACCCTAACTTGTCATGGCTGCTGCAGCTGCCTGTCACATGTTAAATGTGCGGTGAGCAATCACTGTGGTTAAGCTTCAGCTGTCCAGGGCTTCCCAAAATGCAGCATAAACAGTATCAACAATCTTACACTGGGCCTTATTAAATAAATGTTATTATTTCATATTATTCAGCCTCTGTAAAGTTGTGGAGCTCTTTTCTGAGAAATGTCTTCAGTTCTTCAGGGAACTGTTGCTGCACTGAGTCGATGTTGAGCTTATTTGCAGAACACCTGCCCTGAGTGCAGGTTGGAAATTCTGGAGATTAGACTATTCAGCATCTTCAACATTTACAGAGTATTCCTCAGTGATCATGCCTGTTATTACATTGGAGATAGGCTTCCCCCAGTGTTTGTTCTGTGCATACATCTTGGCTGTGTCTAACACCAGGATCCCTACAAAGAAAACGATGAAAGGCACGCCATTCTTACATTATCCCTTTTTATAGCCATCAAATCTGCATTGCTGATAGAACAATGATGTTTGTCTAAAATGTAGAGGAAGCAGATTAAAGAGTGTTATCGTAGTAATAACATTTAAAAACCATGAATGTTTTCCTGCCATGGAGCACAGCAACATTTTGATTTGCCATGGGATGTATGAAAAGGGGAAAGGTTTTTTAAAAGAGAGAGGGCTGTTTCTTGATGTTCAAACACAAATTGATGTTATCAGGCTTCTTCTTTAAGAGAAAGATTGTCTCGAGTAAGTTGAGTCACTCACAGTTCGTAATATCCTTTGGTTGTACCTGGATCCTTTTCTGTTGTGGAGGATCCAGAATAATATTTCCCTATGTTGTCAAGTTATTATTTTTCTTAAAAGTGTAATAAAAATAAGAATTAGAATAAATCCTTATGAACAAGTAAATAAATAATAAAGACATAGTACATACACAACAGATGAGAAGGGTTTAATTGTTTGCATGGTGTTTTCAGTAAAAGAGATTTGGGATTACCGGGCAACAAGGAACTGAGTAAGAATTCGTGTTTGGTTGGTTTTGTTTTCTGAAAATGGACAGTTTCCTCAATTTTTCAATTTCCTGCCTTGAGTGCTCCAAACAGTTAAAAGTTTCTCTGGATGGCAATATTTTATTTGATCAGCTGTCACTCAGCACAGAGCACATGTCTGTAGCTGTACTGCAGGCTGCACAGTGAAACGTGAGGCGTGAGAATACTATTGTGAATTAAGCAGGAATGCATAATTAATAACCAAAAGAAAAGAATGAATCACATTAATCAGTAAAAGAAGATGAAATAAACTGTGACTAAACAAGGGAACAATTTAGCTCAATACAGGAGGATGCACAATTGACTTCAAAAAGGATTGTACAAGCGTTTGCCCGGAAATTATGTTAATTCACATCCGTGGGAGCTTCCAGTAGGGATAGTTCAGTTCCAGTCATGTGGGGCTAGCTGAAGTAGCTGGAAGGTTCCTTACAGTCAGCTCTGCTCCCTGTGTATCCCACCTCCTGCCATAGTTCTCTAGACAGCAAAATCATCACATAAACTGTACCCATTACATGTGGCTTCATCCTGTCCCTGTTCTCCTGGGTGACAAACGGCACATCAGGACCTTATATCCCATCACTGCTCACCCACCTTCACTCACTTAGTGAAACCACTAAGTGTTCCACTTCTGGCCTTTCCAGGGATATACTGTCTCCATCTTTTCCCTGCACTGCCTCTTCAGGCTGGAATTCTTTTCATCCATTTACTACAAAGTCGGCCAGTTCCAGGTGCCTCGGGGTGCTGAGAAGTTTACAGGGTCCCTGTGCAAGGAAAGCAGAAAGTTCTGTAAATGCGCGTCCACTTTACTGTCGCTTGTGACAGGAAATTTAGGTGATACTGGAAATTAAAATAAGCTCTTTACACAAGATTTTCTGTTCCAGTGAGGGACAGCGAGACCCTTTGCCCCAAGTGCAGCCGAACCGAAGCCCGCACGGTGCGGTCCCGCAGGGCGAGGGTGACCTCGCCCCCTGCAGCTCCCGGGTCCCCTCAGCGGCCCCTCCGCTGCTGTTGCCGCCCTCTGAGGAGCTCCCGGTGCCCCAGGCGCTGCCGGCACCACTGCCTCGAGGTGCCCCGGGCCGCCCTCAGCAACGATCCCCGGCGAACGGAGTGGGAGAACAAGAACTTGTGGGACGCGGCCGTGTTGCGGAGGTAACCGAGATAGAGAACGCCCTCCCGGCCCAGGGCAGCGCTCGGGGCCGGCACCGCCTCAGCTCCCCCCCGCGGGCGCCCGGGGGGGGCGGAGAGCGCGCCCGTGAGGAGGCGTCAGGCGCGGGGGCTCCGCTCGCGCCGGGCCCGGCTCCGGATAAATGGGGGGCGGTGGCGGCGGCGGCAGCGCTTCGGAGCCTTGACGGAGCCGGAGCCGAGCGGAGCACGGCTCGGGGCAGCACCGGCAGCAGGGCAGGATGGGGGGCGGGTGGCCCGCGGCGCTGCCGCTGCTGGCGGTGGCTCTGCTGACGGCGCAGGGCGGAGCGGCGCCTCTGCAGCCTGGCGGGACCCCCGCGCTCACCAAGATCTACCCCCGCGGCAGCCACTGGGCTGTGGGTAAGTGCGGTTTAACTCCTACAAAGGCACTGGAACGCACGGTTCCTGCGTCCCGTGTCGAGGCAGGGTAAGTCTAAAACCTACGGCTTCTCCGTCCACTTTTATTCCAGCAAATCTTACCAAGCGCCTCTCTCTACCTCCAGGCAAAGTGCTTGGTTATCGCTGCCCCGTTCTCAGCCACGTTTTCTCTGACAATGTAACACAAGAGACAGAAGAAATAAATCGAGTGCGACACCGACAAAATCTTCAGTCCCAGTAGTGCTTCAATTTGACATTATCTATTCCCTTCCCTTCCCTTCCCTTCCCTTCCCTTCCCTTCCATCAGTCAGTAGTGAAGTCCAGCTGGTGTTTAAACAATCAAATCTTTACCTGTTTTGGTTAATTTTGTGCTACTTCAATTGTTCTTGCAGGACATTTAATGGGGAAAAAGAGCACTGGAGATTTTCCTCATGGTTTTGAAGAAGAAAACAAGACACCATTTTCAGCATTACCTGACAATATCAAGCAGCTGGAAGAGTATCTGCAGTGGGAAGAAATCTCAAAATATTTGCTATGGCTGCTGGAAAGGAATGAAAATAAAAGTGCTCACTTTTTAAAAGGAGGGCTTCCCTGGTATAGCAGGAACACCTGGGAGACAGATGACAATAGCAGTTGGAAACATGTAAGTAAGATAAAACCGGTAAAGCTACTCCATGTGTTCAATTTTTGGTTTACAGTAACATATCAGCTTCCTCTAAATCGTGGATTGTCCAGAAAAGCAGCAGAAATGCATCTCATGTGTTAGACATTCAGTACAGTAGGACTCTGCTCTTGATTACAGATTGTCACTCACCAATTGTATTTTTGATGACTTCATTTGCTACTGGGCATAAACACAGCATGCATTTGGCAGATTTTAGTGTCTGTGTTCCCTTCAAGATGCTTGGTTGGGCCATTCTTTTCTTTTCTTCATGTTTAGGTGATCACATCAGCAGCATGTATTGCCCAGCAAAGCCAAGCTAGTGTGAAAAACAGCTGTGAGGGCAGGAGGAGCCACATCACACTGACTGTCCCCCTCCATCACTGTTCAGGATGTTCTACCTTGGGCTGAGTAAAGCCACAGGGCTTCAGAATTTTCTCTGGTCCCAGCTTTGTCCCTGTCTCCTTTGCCTTTTCACCAGCCCATGGTGGTGGCTACTGCTGTGGTCATTTCTGGGTTTGCTAAATGAGTCTGGGGCTACTGATAAGCTGCCCCTCCTCATCCCTCAAGTTGATGTTCTTCCTAGTGCTGTTTCACGAGACAACAATGCTTTGGAACAGATTAATCCCTATTCTTTTGGGAAATCCTATAAAATACACTGGAAAGGATAACAGTGAGGTTTAACAGAAAGTAATTGGGGTGTAATGTAAATCACAGAATCTACAAGGAAACTCCTTTCCTTATAATGCCTCAGGCACAGTCATGGTGATAAAGCTGCAGAATTCTTTTGGGTGACAATGAAATAGAATAAAAATATTAATATGCCCCCTTAAAGACATCAATGGGGAGATTTTTGTCCTTCCCATATTCTACTGCAATATGATGTCATTAATATTCCTGGCCTAACTTAAGCCCGGTTTCCCTCCTGAAATCCTGGTGCAGTCAAATCAGTGAATACTTAAGCTTTTATTTGAATGTGGGTAAAAAGTCACCCTTTAAATTAAGCTGTGATTTAAGTCTCTCACACCAGTGATACGAATGCTGCCTATAGTTTCTTTTTGGCTGTGGCATTATGATAGTGATGCATCATAGTAGCTGATTATTAATACTATCTAAAAAAGAAACTATTTATTCTATCTTCAGCTCTGCAGTGTGCAGCTTTGTAATCAAATTAAATCAACAAATTCCATTATTTAATGTAAAGAGGGAAATGTTCTGACTTCTAAAAGTATCTGTCAATAAATCCTACTTAGGAAGGCTGGAAGTTGCTTCTGGTAAGTTGAATCATATCCATATGTGTGTACTTTCACCATAAATTAACATCCACATTTTTGTGGTCAGACATCGAACATCCTTATGGAATAATAAGGTTATTGCCTTAAGCATCCAGATTTCTGCAAGGATTAATAAAACCTCATGTTTTTCCTGTGACTGAGATAGAGGACAACTTGCAGAACCTCATTTGGCCATAGAACCTTTGACTTCCATCATTCAACTGTTTCTTTGTCTCCACCCTGAAGTAAAATCTAATGAAAGTAGCTGTAGCTGTACTTTCCTGCTGTTGGACACAAATACCTGATGGTACACAGCCTAGAAAAGATATGATGTCCTGTTTTCCCCTTGGCTTCAAAAAAGCACCTGAAAGTTAAGGTATTTCTGAGATCTTCCTTCCAGATGAAGAAAACGTGAAGATCAAAAGGAATATGCTTTACTGTTTTGAGGGCTGTGATAGTTTCCTAAACATTTAAATAATGAGAATTATTTTTCATTTAAAAGTTATTTTGAATAAAAGAGGTCTTATTTATAAAGGCAGAACTCTGCTCTGCTGAATGTGACATTCATGAGCACAGTGGTACAAGAGCATAACTGGACTTTGGGGGTTGATTGTGTAGATTTGTCAGGATGTAAGGGGTTTCAGGCGCACAGACTTTGGTTAGACAACCCCTTGGGGTAAGGTGCTGCTATGGAAGGTGTCCATGCACAGGAGAGGATTACCAGGTACAGGAAGCTGAGGATGATGGCACATCACATGCAAAAAAATTGTCCTTGGCATGAATACTTTTCCAGGCATATTTCATGTGAGTTTAGAACAGAAACTTGTTCTAGGAGGAACCAGACACCAGATTTGCAGTGGGTTACTGTTCCCTGTGCCATGGCCTGTTGGACTGAGGTATTAAATGTGACCAAAAGAAGGTAAATAATGAACCCTGCTGCCAGCTGCTGGAATGGCCGTCCCAGGAGCACATGGCCACCGAGGGCTGCAGTTCCCATGCACTCAAGGAGATGCCAAACACGAGGAGTCTGTGTCTGCAGCCCTGTGTCCCACCTGCTGCACACAGCAAACACTGGCTGTGTTTGGAACAAACAGACTCCAAGAACTTTGTTTCATGGATGCTTTCAAATTTAGCTGATTTAATTTAAAGCTTGAATTTTAAATTTAAGATCAGAAGCCCCAAATCTAGAAGTAAATACAGGTAAGTACCTCAGGTAACTAAATTCAGGGTCTTCCTTATTAGCAAAAATCATCCAGTGCATCACCACTAATGCTCACGCTGGGCTGTACATTTCTTAAGAAGAAAATAATTCTTTCTAAAGGACTCACCCAGAGTAGGGAAATGGCTGTAACACACAAATAGTCAAAAAATGGAAGAGGTGAGCACAATACTTCTCGGAGTCTGGCTTAGGATGGTGTACCTGTGTTATTTTGTTTTCGGTTAATACCTTGCCTGCTCTTTATTCTGTGAATAAATTACAGTTAATGTAGTTAAAGGGAATGGAAATCTCCCCTGCAAGTTGGACTAAGTGCAAAAGTAAGTTGGAAAATAAACTTCAAATTGTTTCTATGACTTGGCTTTTTAACACTAATGAGACAGGATATAAATGAGGTGGCAGACAGAATTATTTGGGAGAATGACTTTCCTCCTACTTGGCAGTTGGTTGTTACACTAACCAAGACAAATGGGGTCTGTTTCGGAAAGATTATTAGGAATATGTTTGTTATGTGCATGCACAGAGCAGTTATCTATTAGGCTTATTAACTTATAGTAGGTTTATTAACTTAGTGAATTACTTTTTTCAAGACTGGTCTATAAATAATGTGTTTCTCTTTTTATTAGATGATGGACTATCTGCTTCAAGTTGTGAATATGAAAGAGAGCACTCCAAGCTGAAAGAAGGTCTCTAAATCATGAATACTTTCTGTAAGAGACTGTATTTCACAGGCACTTGATTGTATCAGATAATCAACAAGGTCTCTTTTCTGTACACAAGAATTCCTTTGTGTAAAATACTTAAATACACATATTCTTGTATGGTTCAGCAAGGACTAAATCCTCTACTTCATTTTCAAGGTTGCATTTTCTCATTTGAATGGCTTTGAGAGATATATATATATATATAGATATATAGATATATAATTGTCACGGAAGGGTCTTCCAATTAATTATATGACTTAACCTATCGAATCAGTTCATCTCTTAGTTGGAAACTATATGACATTGCAACATTCGCAATAAATAGCACCCAAAAAAAAGGTGGAGTTTATGCCTTTATTTGATATAAGCAATGAAACTGGCTGTGTCAAAGCCAGTAGCAAGGGCCACTGCCTTCCCCAGGACAGAGCGTGTGTTGCACTTCCAGCCGCTCTCTTGGGAGCCTCAGTGCCCTGTGTGTGCCCGGGAGATGACGCTGTCCCCGCAGCCCCCAGCCCGCTGGCGGCAGCTCCGCTGCGCCCGGAGCCACACTCGGCCCGGGACGACCGCCCCCTCCCGCCGCCTCCGGCAGGCGGCGCCCTCAGCCCGGCTGTGAGGGGAGCGCTTCGGTGGGCGCGGACTGCCTGAGCCCCGCTGCGCTCCGTTGAGCCCGGAACCATCTGAGCCCCGGCCGTGCAGGGATCCCCGGTGCTCTCCGGTGCCGGGTGAGCCCGGACCGTCTGAGCCTCGGCCGTGCAGGGATCCCCGGTGCGCTCCGGTGCCGGGTGAGCCCCGGGGCCGCGGCTGTTTGCCGTATCTCAGTCGCACCACTCTGCTCGGCTCTGCAATCCCAATCTTAGTGGGGCAGAAGTGTCATATGACACAGGGATGACTGCCAAATGTCAGCCAGTTTTGACATAATTCCTTGGCAGAACACAAGAGATGCTCAGAGAGGAGACATGGTATTAATTCTACCAGAGAAACTGGTAACGTCAGTGTCCTTGTCTAACCAGCTTTTCCTTTCGCTCTCTTTTGTTTGTTTTATTCCACCATTTTCTCCTATGCTAGCATTTTGCGGGTGGGTACTCTGTGGCTGACAAACTACTGAAGGAAGTCCCAAGGTTTGTAACAGTGACAAAGGAGGAGGCTGACTGCATAGAAGAGAGAAGCTGAAGCACTGCAGCTGAAGGGAACCCCCCTGAATTAATGCCTGTTGGACTTCATAGTACGTCCATAGAGACGAGGAAAGATGTAATCAGGAGCTTTGAACAACTGCTTGAGATATTTCGATAGTAAGAAACTGAATGTCCGTAATTGAAATGACTGTCAGATGTAGCCAGGGCAGAAGGAAAAAAGACCGTTCAACTTCCTGTACAGAGGAAGGGAACACTTGCCCTCAACCCCAGCAGCTAGTAACAGAAATTCAAACTATGGCTGAGCAATGTGTGTTTTCATGTCACAGAGGCTGTGAGCTGCCATGGCAGTAGCACACACAACAGCCAGCCTGGTGCTCCAGAGGGAATGACAGCTTCCAAGCCATCCAGCAGGGACTGAGGGTCTCTCCTGCACACAGAGACAGTCCTGCTCCACTGGGAAGCCAATGACCTGAACCTCAAGTCCAAATTCTGTTTGGCTGAAAGAGCTCAGGTATCTGCTAGTTTTCTTGAATACTGACAGGATTTTGAGCAGGGATAGGAAGGAAGGGAGACCAGAATACACTTTTGAGATCGAACTCCATCATGGCATTTTCTTCATAATTATTCATTTCCTGGCAGTCTTTCATCTGTATTATTCTTCTTTAGAACTTCAGGTGTTGCAAAGAAGTCAAGTATGGACACTAAAAATACTATCTTGCTAATACAATTTAAGCAAAAGAAGCAACAGACCACTCAGAAGGCCATGCTAATAGCCTTAGGAAAGTTAGAGTAAAGAAGTGGTTAAGGATCTAGATGATTTAATCCAGTTTTAAGAAAAGGTTTTACAGTGAGCAATTAGATGCTGTTTAAGGAATTAATCACTAATGGGTCATTAACTCTGACTGGTATTGTACAGTTAACAAGCCGAGGCAGGATTATTAGACTCAGCACCCAATTAAGGAGGAGAAGGTATTTACAACAAAATGAACAAATGGGCTTTTAAAATGGAATGGGACAATTTGAAAGAAAGTGTAGGAACACGGAAAACTAGACAGAGTAGAGGAAAGATGTGAGTTTGCATATGCCTCTGTCTCTTTATTTGCCCACCTATGTGTAGCTGGTAAAATATTCGTTTTTAGCAATACACTTACAGCTTTCCTTGGAGGACATGACTGCACACAGTCAATCACTACAGGGTTCACATGTACAAGGCGTAAGAAAGACCTGTTTAATATGCCTATAAAAGAACAACCACCATAGCTTGCCATAATCTTGCTTTATTTGTTTGCAGGTGCTGGACCAGGACCTTGTTAAAAGTGAGCAGGTATCTTCAGCTGCTACTTCTGCTGCCCTGTCATTATGGTTTTATCTACTGCCAGTCTTTGACTATCTCAAGTAACCAAGCATCAGCACTGGTGACAGCTGATCAGGAAGTCAAGGGCTTCTTCCAATGGCTTTACAGGATATAGGAGAACCGTAGGTAAGAGAAAAGGAGGGTAATAATGCCAAACATGGAAAAGCACTATTGAAATCTTGGGGAGTTGCTTTTTAACCATGAGCAATAAGCACAAGTGAGAACTTTTGCTCACCTGCAGGAAGGTTTTCAGCTTCAGAGCCACAGCTGGACTGCGGCCAAGTAATAACAAGTGAGATTGTTCCTACCCTGAGAAGGTAGAGTGTGCAGAGCCTGTGCAGTCACTCATTAGTGTGTGTCTCTTGCTGACACAGGCCAGGTTATGCAGGCACTTCTCAAGCATACCAAGAGAAATCCTTCTCTTGCAGCCACCAGAAAAGCTGTGCCTTCTCGCAACTCCAGCATCACTGGTAATGCAAGCAAAGCTCACCTGTGAAAGGACCCTTAGAGTAAGATCTAAAAACTGAAGCAATATGATTTTTGTTCTCCTCTTTTACTCAGGTGTCCTTACTAGAAGTTAGCAAAATACCTCCCTGTTCCTGACAGCAACGGCAGCTCTTTTCCTGGCAGCACTTCCTCTCTCTGCCAAGGAAGCAAAGAGCTGCGTGCTGGGAAGGGTGGGCACCACCACAAATGCACACACAGTAGAATTGTCAAATCCAGAGCCCAGCAGGAGGGTCTCCCGCAGCAGGGCTTCATTACCCCTAAATTCAGGGCGGACCATTTACTTGGCTTCCCTGCATGCCCTGGACCAGCACAGCTCAGGGAAGGGAAGCTGGAGGTCCTGAACACAGTGTGTGCTCTGGTCCAGAGAGGCAGGTTGGATCTCCAGGGAGGCTGGAGACAGAGGAAAAGGCATTTGAAAACAAGAGGGATTCCTATTATTATCTGTAAAAGAAGCTCTCCATACAATAGATGGAGAGCTGTGGAGAAGGCTGTGAGGGGATGTTTAGAAACTGCTGTCTAAGGTTAAAAGCTCTCTGAAGTGAAGCTGAACAAAGCTGACATACTTGTTTCTGACAGGACTCTTAAAAGATATGCACAGATTGTGAAAATATAATTAGACGCCAGCCTTTGTCTGGCCACAACGAGTGGGAAATGGTGAAAGGAGAGGTCTCCCAGTCTGCATTGAATCATCCCCAGGACACAATGAGGGCACTTGTGCATCCTTCTCTCTTCCCTAATGAGAAACGTTAATTGCCACAACCTCCTGAGTGTGTAGAGCACCCCATGCCCAGCAGAGGAGAAGGGGTGTTTCATTACAGCTTCTCAGCCCCATTACAGGCAGTAACAGAGATAATGAAAAATAAAGATGCCACAGTTTTAGTTTCAGCAGCCTGGCAATGGGCACTGGGTGGGCAGGGGAGTGGGCATGGCCCAGCTCTGTGCCAGCCTCCAGGGGCTGTGCCAGGCAGCCAGAGCAGGCAGGACGAGCCTGCCAGGCCCCAGCCGGGTGTCAGTACCCAGCCGGTGACCGTCTGTCTCTCCCTGTGGCAGCTGGGCTGCAGGGGCCAGGGGCCCCGGGGGTCCTGCCATTCCCATTCTCTGCAGATGCAGCAAGGACTGTCACTGACTCCAGCCTGCAAAGCCCACCTGAGCTGGGCACTGGTCCACAAGGGCAGCTGTGGGAGTGGTGTGCCTAGCCCAAGGACTGCCAGGGCTCCAGCCCCTCTGCGCCCACTCTCATCTGGGCATACTCTCCATCATGGGGCTGCAGCCTCCAGTGCCACAGCCAGCTTGGGCAGGGTTCTGCTGCTGGAGGAGGACAGAGAAGAGCCCACAGCCAGCCATCTCCCACCCCTCTGTGCATCACATGGAGTGGAGGGTCCAGCCCGAGATGCCCATTTGGGTGCAGAAACGTGATGCACAGCCTCCATGCAGATGGTGCCATTTAATGGTGCAAAAGCAGAACCCCCTCCCCAGGTACAGCAGTCCTGGGCTGCCAGCCACCTTACACAGCTTTTTGCCCTACTGCAGCTTTTATTGCAACTAAAGCATCCAGCCGATGAGGGAGAGCAAAAGAGATTGTTTTTCCTAAGCTAGGATCAGGCCCCTAACTGTGCAGGGCTTGTGGAAAAGGGAATTAAAAGGGCCACAAAATACAAAAGCAAGTCAAGGCATGGGGGAAAGGCTGGTGCAAGGGACAGCTCTCCTGTGTCTGGCCATCCGAGGCAGCCAAGGCAGGGTAAGGGTGCCCCTCAGGTGTTCTGGGATGCGCCTTCCCCATGGCTTTCTCCCAGGTGCTGAGAGGGAGTTCAGATTGTCTGCCAGGGTTTGCCAATGGACTGGATGTGCTCCTTGGCCTTCAGCCGCAGGGCGGCAATGCTGGTGTTGCGTGGGTCTGCCTCGTCCAAAGGGAACTTGTCCACAAAGGTGGTCCCACACTGGTAAGGTGGAGGTGGACCCATGGCCCCCAGGGGCTGCAGCGCGTGGGTCACTGCCGGAGAGTTCAGGAAGGGCGGTGGTGTGTAGCTGCCAGGCAGGCTCTGTGGTGAGGCCACGAAGCCAGGCAGGGTCTGCAGGGCTGTGCTGCTGGGCACCGGCGGGCTGAGCCACGTCTCCAGGGGCAGGCTGTTGCTCAGAGGACCCATGGGTGTTGCCTGCGGTGAGCGGTTGAACGAGAGGATGGGCGAGTCCTGCAGCTTCATGGAGGTCACCTCCAGTTTCTCCTGCCGTCTCCACTTAGCCCGTCTGTTCTGAAACCAAACCTGCAAGCAGAGCTCTATCAGCCAGGCCCCAGGCGGTGGACAGAGGCTCGCCCCTGGGTGCAGTGATGCACACAAAACAGAGCGAGGGAAACACGCCTTACCGAGCTGGGGCAGAAGGGAATCTGGGGGGCCCGGGCATTCCTCCACGACCCACAGTCCTGCTCTCAGTGGAAACCAGCCCCGCAGCGGAGCTGGCCCGCCCATCCACCCGCCATCGCCCTGGTACACAGCGGGTTCAGCGGCCCCGGGCTGGGACACGCCACTCAAAGGGCAGCAGCACTGACGACGCGGCTGCCAGACGCAGACCGGCCCCGAGCCCCGCGCTCCAGTGGGGCCTCGCGTGGCCGCTCAGCAGCGCACCGGCCGGGCCGAGTGTGGCCGGAGCCGCGCTGCGGTCACGGGCCTGCGCGCCGCATCGGGGCTGCTCCGGCCGCCGGGACCCCGGGACTGCGCCGAGGCGCGTCGGGGCGGGCCGGGTGTTGCTTCCCGGCGCCGGGGGCCGTCGGGGCCGGGCGTTACCTGGACGCGGACCTCGGGCAGATTGACCTTCATAGCCAGCTCCTCACGGCTGTACACGTCGGGGTAGTGGGACTTCTCAAAGGCAC
>VZTE01003673.1:19962-51360 GCA_013397775.1 Eulacestoma nigropectus | reverse complement strand
GCCCCGCCCCGCCGGCCTTGGCCCCAGACGGCGCCGGGCGATGCCATCCGGGGCCACCGAGGCGGGGCAGGGCGGCCCCCGCTGCAGCCGGTGACTGGTCCGGGCCGAGCGCCGCGGCCGGAGTCCCGGGGCAGGGGCAGCTCTGTCGGAAGCCGCGGTGGGATGGGCGGCGAGAGGCGCGCCGGGCACGGGGGGACAGAGCCAGGCCCGCGGGAGCCGCTGCCGGGGGTGCGGTAAAGGGGACCCAGCGAACGGACGGGAAGGGGCTGGAGCCCGCGGGTGCCGGGCCGGAGGACAGAGGGTCCCCCGGCGCGGCCCCGTGCTGTTCGGCGGCTCTCGGAGCCTCGCCGCGTTTCTCTTGCCCGACGGCTGCAGCCCAGATCCCTCCCGGACGGTTTGTAGGTGCGTCGGTTTCACGGCGACAGCTCGAAAGCTGACCCGCGGGACGATCCGCGGTCCCGGGCCGACTCGGGCACTGGGGTAAACGCCGCTGCGCTGGTGCTCTGCGGGACACTCGCCCTGCGCCCGGTTGCCTCCAAAGGCGTTTCACAGACCAGGTGCTTCTGGGCAGGATGGTCGCAGGAGGTGGCTCAGCCTTTCAGACTTCACAAGCCCGAGGAAGCTCTAAGCAATATTTGCGAGGAAGTTTTCCAGTATGCTGCTATGGGACATAAGCCTGTTAGAAGAGCTGATTCTGTGATCCTGTACTCCACGGTGCGAGTGGGGCTGGGGGGATAGCAGGCAGGGCATGGCTTCATGGGGAATGTACAAAATGTTTTTGAAGGTGAGGCAGGGAGACAGATCCCAGACATAAGCTTTGTGTTTGGCTTGGTGGAAGATGTGGACAGTACCAACCAGGTAACAGCATCACATCTCCTGCATCAATATTTTTCCGGCTTTTGTCTTTCTGTCACTTTGTCACTTTTCACACTAGCACTTCCCAGTTCCTCTGAGGCACCAGCTACCTTTTGTCCCAGCTGATTTAAATGACAAACTCAGTAACATCCATGAGTGGTTTTCAGCCTACACTTAGCTCTGAAGATGCTTCCATTTGAAGCCTGAGGAGAGTGTATGTGAATGAAAAACACCACTGCTCATTCTTCCAGATATATTAGCTAGTATAATAAGTATGCCATCTCTCAATAAATCTGCATTTTTTTCTTCCCCTCCTTCTCCAACAGGCTCCATATCATGTAGATTTTCCCAGAGGAATCAATTCAAAGACTGGCAGTGCTTGCTTCTGCCAGTGTCCACACCTTTTGCAGGTTTATGGTCTGATGTCCCAAAGTTGATTTCTTTTAGGAGTGCACAGCTTCTCCTAGATCCAGGTGAGGTTTGCCTTCACTGCTTGGGGTGGTGGTTTGAGGCCGAAAAAACTCAGCCATCCATTTGCAAAGAGGGAAGAGGCTAACAGAAGAGACAAGAAAAAGTTTGTGTGGCTTTTGTGCACACTATAAAAAGCAAGTCAATACCATTGTAGGGGCATTGGAGAGTACTCAAAGCAATCAGCCAGGGGCCATTGTGTTCCTTTAATCTACATGTGTGTTTCCCAGGAACTCTATTAGTGAAGATGAATGAACTGTGCAATGTCCCTAATTTCTTCTAATTTGAAGCTGGGGGTTTACAGCACTCAAAACCAGCACAAAACATACCTGTTCCTCCAGAAGCCCCGGGCAAAATTGGGAATCAGTTTTGCTTGTTGTAGCTAAGAAAGATAGGATTGTGAGACGAAGGAGCAAAAACCCTTTAGTCAGTGCCATAAAGGGCACTGGATCCTGGCACAGATGCTGCTTTTGGGGTACCTGTCAAAGTTGTCAGTTACAGGGTCAATACTCGATTTTTTTTTGCCATTAATTACAATGTGAAGGCAGCAAAAAAAGCCTTCCAGCCCTGAAGCAGGGTGCTCGAGTCTCACACAGGACACGAGAGACCTTCCTCCCTGACAGAGAAGTCTCCTCTTTCCTCAGCAGTGGATTACTCCACTTGTATTTTCCATACGGAGCTACATTTGTCACTGTAGCATCCTTCTTGCAGGCAAGTGGAATTGTTGAAAGAGGAAGCCACTCCCCTGATCCCAATTTGAAAAAATACCTGAAAAAAACTCCGTAACCCTGCAGCAGAGCAGAGGGAGCTCTGACTCTTCCAGCTCTACATCTCTCTTTTCTCTCTTGCCATGCTTCAGGCACAGACTGTGTGACACACGAGGCATTACAGTGCTCCAGGGAGAGTGGAAGTCTAATGGTTCCTCTGATTACACAGAGGGTTTAGAATGGCAAAGAATGGTAACTGAACATTTCCCTTTGAGTCTGATGTCCTGGCTGTCAGTTGAATCCCTTGCTGCCACCCTCTGGGATATGTGTCATATTAGTATGGAGCCTCAGAAACTGATCCTGTGGTACATCACAGCTTTGCAAAGACCATTGACCTTTGGAAATTTACAGGGGCAACCAGAATCAAATTTGAGAGTATTCGTTAGGGGATGAAACAGGCAGGGTTTGTTACTTGCCTTTCCAAGGGATACCCCCATTCCATCACCTTTTTTATTTTTTTACAATGCTTTATTAAAGTTCCTGCTGAAGCTATGCTTGGAAAGTAACAAAAGTTCTCAAGATGGACCATCTGTAAAGTGCAGTTGTCTGCTGTACCTCCTTCCTGTACATGTATAGTGAAGACTAAAGGGAAATAATTTTCATCCTGTTGTTGCTGTTGAGACATACGCATGGGACGTGGTTTCACAAAATGAAATCAGCACCATAAAACGCGACAGATTCTTCCTTCCTTTTCTCCTGCCTTCTCTTTATGTCCAGGTGAAATAATTACTGCCTTGCAGAGCAGAGATTTGAAGCTGAAGTCACATTGCAGGAGAGACATCACTCTCCAGACCAAAGATGTGCAGCAGGGAGGACCTCCCTAAAAGATAAATGGGGCTTCCAAGGTCAGACTGCAAATCAACAGGAGGGAAGCAAGGAAAAGGAGGAAATACTCACCTAGAGGGAACATGTACTCTCCTGCAGTTAGCATGCTCTGTACCATCCACAGGATTGTTAAAAACAACCAAAAAAAGGCTTTGCTTTTTTCCTCCCCAGAAATTCGTAAGCGTGCAGTTTCAGAACTTTATTGAAAGCGTAATGCATGAGGAAGCTGCTGCCTCCTCCTGTCACTGCATCACTCACACCTTTCTTGTTTTTATGCTGAGACTTTGCTTGATCTGCCCAGGAGAGTCAGTTGTGTTTTCTCCACCTCCTAGGGTCCTGTCTGGCACCCAGGAATTGCACAGAGATCTTGCTGTCCTGCTGTCTGTCCAGGCTGTGGGTATGGAATAGGCTCTGGGACCCAGGCAGCCCTTTCTGGTGGGAGCACCACGGACTGGGTGTGAGGGTGCTGGCATTTAGGCTCGTCATGCTCAGAGGGCGGGAGGGGAGGTTCATGCTATAAGGCTATATTAATGCAATCCTTCTTTACTTGTTTTCCAATTAGCCTAATTGAATTCGGATTGCTTAAAAGTGGGCACTAGAGACATTCATCTTGATGGGATGACAGTCTTGAGCTCCAGCGATCCTATTAACTCTAAGAACCCAAATCCCAGGTAGGGTCCGTCCAGCAGTAGCTGCCATGTGACCTAACCCTTTAATCTCCTCCTGACAAAGACACACAGACACACAGACATGTCTCCGTCCATTCTCACGTGTGCATAGCTGCATGCACACGCGTACATGTGCATTTGTGCACAGAAATGGACACAAATATTCCCGGACTCACATACCAGCACACATGCATGTGCACACACATGCAGTAGCTCCCCTGTGACCTGTCCCCAGGGCTAAGCATCTTGAGAGCTGCATGTACCTGGGGTGGTACAGGGCCACCCCTGCCACCTCCTACCCATGTGCCTCCCCAGGCCCGCGGCTGGCGGCTGAAGACAAGAACAGCCAGCGTTGAAGGGATGAGCCCTTCAGGTGCTGCCAGGAGCAGGCAGGCACCTACAGCAGGCTGAGGATCAGGCTCCTGCTGAGGGCAGCACAGATTTGCCACCCTGCCCTGGCTCTGCTACTCCAGACTGGGTGTGGGAGCCTCTGGTCTAACGGTGCCTAAGGCAGCTTACTCCCTTGCCAGCAGCACTTCACTGGGGCTGGGCTCCCATCCTGTGCCAGTCCCAAGCCCTCCCAGTCCTGCTTGTCTCTGCCAGCCCAGACATTTTTTTGGAATCTCATTAATCGCTTATTTGGTGATTCTGACTGTACTTTCTTCTCTGACCCTTTAAACTGTGAAAATGTTGATCCTGTATCTGCTGACAAATTTAATTAGATCCTTTAAAGCACCAGATGCTTTCAGTAAGATTTTTGGGATGTCCCAGGCACATTTTAATTCAAAGGTCAAAAGCCTTAGGCTTGTTTATTTTCTTGTTTTGTAGATAGGACAATTCAGTCAGTAAAGCAACACAGTAGTGTGGAGACACCAGCCAGGTTTATACCAATGCAGAGGGAAATGCATTGAGCCTCAGGCTGGTTGAGCTGAGCTGGTGACTATTTTATCTACTTTATGTAAAGACCTCCTAAAAGACTCCACTTGTCTTTCCACGTAGATGATTAGATTCTGTGGTGCCATGTGAGAGCAGGATCTCAAGAGGTAGAAATCAGATTGGAAGTCTTGTTGGTTTTAGGCAAAATAGCTCTGATGCTTGAGAGATCTGCTGAAGATAGGTTTTCTTCACTAAAGAAATGACCTGTTGGATAAGAGCCATTTAAGGCACCAGGACATCCTCTGGAAAAAGCAAGGAAGGTCAGAACTTGTCAACTCTGTGTTCCTTAGGTGAGAAAGAAATGAACAAGAAGAAAATGCATATTTTCTTGATGCTACAATGGGGAAAATATTGGATAACAGGTTTTCAAGCAAGTCTGTTCAGTTTATATTTAAAGAGTGATTGATGAAAGAACTTTCCCAAGCTCTATTTGTAGGAAGGAATCTCAGCTTCCTTTTACTGTTAGCAAACTGGTTATATTCAGGGAAAGTAGAAACTACCTACAACAACATTTAACATATGGTTGGGAGGAGTGTTTTTGGAAAGTGATTGTGTGTTCAGCAGAAACATTAGGGAAAAACTGACAGTCAACTTGAAATGTGACAAAGGATTCTAGTCGAAAATAAGTAAAATACATACAAATAAATGTATTTGCCAAATGAATGTAATTTACCTTAATCAAACATGTTCCATATATGATGAACACACAAAGCTGCGTGCTGCCCTCTCTCTTTTTTGCAGCCATGGAGGCAGGCACCACTATGACTGTCGGTGATAATGAGCTTTTTAAAGGCAGCAGCTTTTCTCTGGCCTTTTTCTGTGTCTCAGTGTCTGTGCCAGTGCACCAGGAGGTGGTAGGGGGACTCTCCCTTACTACCTTGGCACCCAGCAGCTGTTGGAGCAGAAGGGAGGGGAACTTCTCTCCTTTGCCCTTCTCTCTGCCTCACAGCAGAGGTGACTTTGCCAAAAGGAGAATTTGGCCTCTTTTCCAAGTGACCAGTAAAACACTGCAAACATAGCACAGGCTCACATCCTCCCTGAGATGCTGTCTGTCTCCCCCTTGTCACTGTCCCCATGTAGCTGTGGGTGACTGCTGACCTGTCTGCAGAGACAGGGACCGTCCCAGGCAAGTGTGGAAAGATGCTGCTCAGGCTTGATGGGCTGCCTGCTGCAACCATTGCTTTACCTGTGTTACCCAGACTTTTCCTGTACCTCTTCCTAGGGACGGATCCTCCCTGGTGGTGATGGGACCTTCCAGGATCCATGGGATGACTTAACTTCTCTCCACAAAGCTCTCTAACTCCCTGAGGCTTGGCAGAGCCCCCACTGTTCCATGGGGCTGGAGGACGTGACCTAAAGCAGGCAAAGGGGGCTCAGCACAGAGTGGTTTTCACACCTGGAGAGTGATGTGGTTGTATCTTGTGCACTTCACAAACCAATACCTGAGGCCAGGATCAAGGAAGAGGAGAGGTTTGGAGAGGTTCGGAGAGGTTCGGAGAGGAGAGGTTCGGAGAGGTTCGGAGAGGAGAGGTTCGGAGAGGAGAGGTTCGGAGAGGTTCGGAGAGGTTCGGAGAGGTTCGGAGAGGAGAGGAGAGGAGAGGAGAGGAGAGGAGAAAGAAGGGAGATAAACCATACTTAGAGCATTTGTTAATTTAAAATGAATATTTTTACTTGGTTGGCTGGAGACAGAAAGAGCAAGAGAGAGAAAGAGACTTATAAACCTGTAGGAAGATGCTACATATACTGATTTCCAAATTTAATTCCCAGGCTAGCTCTTGGAGAACTTACAAAGCCGTTGATGTCACAGAATTCCTTGGGAGTTGCAGCCTGGGTGTCCCATAGCCTCAGGCAGATTTAGCATTACTGAGAGCTATTCCTTTCCTCAGGTTTAGGTGTCATACCCTGGTATAACCTTCCATGTTTAGCCTTCAATGGAGACAACTCCCAGAATCAGTGTGGGGAGCTGGTTTTAGCCTGTCCGAGTTTTGTGCTGGTACCTCAAGCCCCAGAATTTGGCACACAGAGCAGCCAAGCAGAGGGTCACTGCTGTCCCTTGATGTTTGAAGTGTCTTTGAGAGGCTGGGAAATGAAAGCAGACTGAAGAAGCCTGCACAGCTCCAGAGCAGGGCTCACTGAGAGCCACCAAGCCTTACTTTCCAACAAGTCCCCACTCAGTGTAGATGACAACAGTTTTGACCCATGCTGTTGAGTTACATGCTTCACTTTTTGTTTTTTGCTACCCTTAGTACAGAGATGATAAAAAAAATCGAGGTTTTGCAGCCAATGTTGATATTTGAACAGTGTTTGCCTCAAGATGTTCGAAACAGACATGTTTTTATAAGAAATGTATGTGTTTATTTCTGAAAGCAGGATTAAACGAGTGGTTACCTCCATGTGATGTATCAGAAGTACAATGTTGTTCAAACATACACATTTAATAGCATTTCAATCACTTGGAAAAAATGGAAAAAGGCACATTTTTTCCCCAATATTAACTTCTTTAAAGCCATTTTTTCCATGGGAGAAAAAGTTATGTTCAAAACTGAGGATCAGTCCTAACTTCCTTCTAGGCAGTTCCAGCAGGTAAATTTTCACTCTCCCCTCAGGATTTTAAGTCTCTCTCTCATCACTTTTCTATATTTACACTGAATGCTATAGAGCTACATGCATCCCTCTGCCTGCTCTCCCTCTGCAGCCCCAGCAACACAAGACTGAAGTTACAGCCCTTGGGCAGTGGTAGCTGTTCTACATCATGGAACATTTCTGCTCAGCCACCTGTTTCATCTCAGTGAAGGTGGCTTGTGCCTTTTCTTTGATGGCATCCATGTCCATATTCTGGATGTTCTGCAGCTGGCCAAGGATAGAGTCCTTGTCCTCTTCCTCCTCCTGATCTTCTGCCACCATCTTCTGAAGGTCTTCGGGCAACCCCACATCATCTCCCGCCATCTGTATTTGATTCTCATCCAATTCACTCTAAAGCAGGAAACAAAACCAGCAGATGAGAGTATTTCTGCTCTCCCAGGATCTACCAATGAGCCTCTTGTTTTGTTCTTTTTTTTTGTTTTTAGGGAGAACCGAAACAGATGCACAGATTTTTCAGTCAAAATTTTTGGGTGCAACTTGTGAGTTCAGGGCCTCAATCAGCTTCCATGCAAGTTCTAAGATTTTTCAGGCAATGTCAATTATATTTCTTTGAAGGGCTTCAGCACTGTCAAAACTGAAGCCCTCAGTGTCACTTGCCATTTTAGAAATCTTTGCCATGCTGATAGTGCAAGAATTCCACTCCAAGTTTTTTGTATCCCCCCAAACCATGCTGCAGGACACTGCCAAGCCTGTCAGCTGCTCTGCTGTGCCTGTCAGCTTCTGGTCAATGAAGCAAGAGCTCTAGAAAAGCTGTGGTACCATTTCCTTATTCAATTGTTGGGAGGGGATTTTTAGGTATCAGCACTAAACTGAAGCCTTCTGGAAGACAGATGCATTAAACTTTGGAATTAATTACTGGAAAAAGGGTCCCCGATCTTCCCAAACCATGTCTAAACTCTGGCTAGGTCTTTGGTTGGCCTCTCTGAGTTGTGATGAAGAGCAGGGGCTGCCTGGCACATAATCAGTGTTGTAGTGCTGGTAAGTGGGGTAATAGGAGGACTTGGACAACAAAAGAGAGGAGGAGGGTTGGGTGCGAGTCTGAGAAAGCAAAAGGAGACAAGAGAAGAAACTGGTTAAGCAATTAAAAGGACTGAGATGGCAGTAAGCACTACATACACTTGCTTCCTGCCTGCCCCCTGAAACACTCTATCAGTGGGATTATGTCAATTTTTCAAACAATGGTGATTTTGTTCACATTTTCTGGTGGATTCTGCTGGATCCAGAGCTCAGAAGAACAGAATATTTTGACACAGTTCACACATCAAAGATAAACATTAATGCCTCATTACATCTCCAAAATGAAGCATGACAGCAGCAAAGGCCTGATATGAATAAGCAGCAATGCTATCAGCAGGAGGTGTTTTTTAGAGTGAGGGGTGTGGGTTTTGCATGAATGAAATGACAAATGAATGCGAGGACATTATGAGCAATGTCTGTGTTGTTGCAGGCCTTAGCAAGGACAGGCAGACTGGGGGTGGTCGGCTGCATAACTGCTATTTACTGTTCCATATTTCCACACTTTACTTTTGCAATAACTGTACTTCCCTTTAATCTGATTTCTCCCCATATCTCCTGTGAAACTGTGGAGAGCTCTAGCAGGATTGTTACTGCTATGAGGATAAAATGGGTGAGGACACCTCTTCACCTTTTTGGGTAAGGGTTGCTGCAGTCAGATCTGTGGGAGCTAGAAACAATCTCCCAATCAGAAGAGGTATTCTTTATTGATTGTGTAGCAGGAAAAAATGTGTTAAGCTTTTATTCAGCAACTGATGGCTATCAGAGGAGTTAGCCCTTTTGAAATCCTCACCAGTAGCAGTAGAGGATGATAAAAAAGACACTGTTAATTACTGAAAAAGTGCGCCTAATCAGACAATCACACATGTTCTTTCCTTTAGAATTATTTCTAATTTAAGGCATCATCACTGCACACTATTGTGGTGATTCACATCTTTGGCAATGTGAACGATTGTCTGGCATGTTCTTGCACCAAAGCCCACTGTTGTATGGAAGTCTGAGTTCTGATATGCAACACTTTGGGGCTTCAGTGTTCCCTGACCAAAAAAGAATATATTGAGATATAGTGTAAAGCAGTACAATTCTGCCCAAGCCACCTGCCTCTACCCACTTGGCATTTAGCTTGAATAGACCTAAAATGAGCTTCAACAGGGTGGGGCTGCTCAACAAGAAGCAAAGAAGCACATGATACGTGTATAGCCTCTTCTCTTCCTCCTAAAATTTGACAGTTTGATTCTTGTTTGCTTTGATTTGAAATGGAAAAGTGAACACAGAAGCTACATCTATTCTACTAAATTAAATATGCCTGGCACTGGTCTCTTGCCCCAAGGCCAGCTGGCCTGGAAAAACCCACTGGGATGCTATTGAACTCTGTCGCCCTACCGAACAGGGTGGTCCCATCAAACTGCTGATTGGGAATGCCTGTCCTAACTCCCAAACTGGCCCTGGGAACTGCTTGGGAGAGTGCCCAGGCCAAAACTGGGTCAGACATTATTCTGACAATTCAACAGCATAGGCGATAGTATCTGAGTGCATGGTAATATTTTTTTGACCCTGATTATGCATCTGATGTAGTCAGTCCCAGACCTGTTTTGCTATAAATGCAATAAAGTTCTTTACATATACAGTGATACACACATGTGTGCAGAAAACTGTCTATATATCTGCTTTGTTACAAATTGATGCTAAAGTCCTCTGCCCAAATTAAGGTGCAAAGGTCCAGTTCAAGGATACCAGCTTTATTTTGTAACATTAAGTGTGTACAGAAATGAGAAAAAAGGAGAGTGAGAGAGAGAGAGACGGAGAAGGATTGAGGTAGTGCTAGCAGGAGATGGTCACCATCTGATATCACAGGGGAAATTCTTTCTGTAGCTACCACAGGTAAAGGATACGGTTTAACATTAGACAGCCCCATGCCCACCGGGCGGGAAGAGCAATCTCCCTCAGCGAGAGACACAGTCCATGCCCACCTGGCGGGAAGAGCAAGCTCCCTCAGCGAGAGACAGATTCTTCCACTAAAAGTTTTGTCAAGCTCCTTCAAAGGGAGATGACGCCCTCCAGGCGGAGAGACGAACAATCGAAGTTTGGTATTGCTTGTTACTTTCGGTTCTCTGACCAATAATGTTAAAGTCTTCTGTGCAACTTAAGGAGCAAAGAAGACCAAATGCTGGTTCAACACTGCTTATATGAAGTCTGCTTGTGAACAAAAGAGATCAAAGCTCACAGACTAATCCACAGGGGAACCAAACTCTTTTCCAGCATTGCTGTGTGATATACTGCTTTCCTTATGCCTAACTTATCCTGTCATAACATTTACCTATGCTAATGTGCAGAGATCCTTAGGTAGCTGACTCCAGACCTGATCCTGTGATTCATCACCTATAATGCACCAGTAACATATAAAATCAGAGTTCACCTTGCCTTGACCTGCAGGTGGGACTTTTGATTAACAACACAGCAGCCCCACCATCCTTATGCCACTGAAGGGCTGCAGGTACCTCACAAGTAGGTATGAGGAGCCATAGGTTGGAACCAGCAGCCTTCCTCCCCAGAAATGCCCTTAGAGATTCTGGTCATCACAGCCTGGAGCACAGACCTGGTGAGTGGGGACTGCTCTCTCCTGACATCTGCATTGGGGCTCCATTTTTCCACAGTTCACCATCAATTCATGCCCCTGTGTTTAGACCTTGCAGAAATTCATTGATTACTGAATCTCAGTTCAGGAAAAAGGCAATAAGTGGATAAGAGAGTTTGGTGAGTTTTTAAAAAAATTAATATTATTATTAAAATATTAATGTCTGTATTTATATAATATTTTAAAAATGTTTTGTATGAATGTGATGCACTGAATACTCCAAAGATGAAAAAGTTGTCCATAGATCAAATGTCTCATGGCTAAAAACATCTTTCTGATGACAAACCTAAGTTGACAACTCTGTTAATAGGATTAGGTTCATTAAGGGTCTACTTTCTCTCATAAATCTGGCCCAGATAGCATGGAGCTTTAGATTTTACACAGCAAAGGGGGCCCTGCTTAGTCCTGAATTTCATGCTTTTACTTAAAATGCTTGCTAGTGATTGATACTGGTAATATTCAGTGTTTCTAGCCCATACTAGGCTACCTGAAATGACCTTCGATTTTCAAAATAATTAATGCATTATCACAAGTCTGAGAGCATTTTGCTGCCAGCATGTTGTATCACAGCATTGAATTTTTTTCAGGGACATATAGTGTGCATGTAATAGTTTAATTTTGTTCCTTCTATAACATGTTTTCATAAGGGCTGATGAAAACCAAGAAATGCTATATAGGGAGAAACAAATGCAGAAAAACATATCCTGTAATATTGTTTGCTGGCTTAGAGCCACTCTCCTACCTTGGAGACAAGTCTTCATTGCTATTACTGAAATTTGGCTCCAGAGACAACTTAGTATATGCCAAAGCTGAGATCTTGCTGGAGATGGGTCGGATCACCACTGCATGCTTGTGTGTCTACGAGGTGCTCGGCCAAGGGGGACTGGAGACCTGGACACCGTCTTGAGCTGAAAAAAGCACTACAAGTGGGAGAATTTCAAAACCACAGAGACACCCAGCTCCACTGATGTTTAGTTGAGACCTGGGCACTCAAGTATCCTGGAGCTTTCCAAAGCAGCCCCTCTTGGAGCTGAAAGCTCTGGCAAGATGCTGGGTAAGTGCTGCTCAGGAGCTGTCTCAGCATATGCCTCCAAAAGGAAAGCAAAGCCTAATGATATTTTACTCCTCAGCTGCTAATTAAAATGCTGGTGTTTAGAGACTTAGGCCTCCAATCCAATCACTTAAAATCTTGGACTTAATTTTTTTGCATAATTAATCTTACTGTAATTAAACTCACCCTCAGGGTATATTGTCCAGCTAGAGCACCAGAAGAACCAGGCTCTTAGGGGTGGAATACATCTTACCTGACTTCATCTGTCACCTGGCCTCCCTCTGGAAGAGACACAGCCACTGGGAGGTGACCCAACTCCACCTTAAATGCTTATTTAAAAGTTTGGCTAGATGTGGCTACAAGTGCTGGTCTCTTTCTCTTGATGATGAGTCCCTAAATGACGTGTTTGGATTAAGCACTACAGTTTTTAGCAGTTAAATTTATGTGAGATGGATTCTTTACCTTCCTCCATTTTAATTAATCAAAAAGCACTGGAAAGTACTGATGAGAAAATGAGTGGTAATGACTCAGAGCTGGCAGGTGAGTAATACAAATAAACTCTCAAATTGCTAAGAACCACCACACATTTCCTCGAGGGGTATAAATGAAATATGGCAACATCTTCCAACTAGTGACAGGTCAGAGCAAATGTGTGATCCAAACCCCTGGAGAAGTATTCTGTCCTGTATTAGCTCTCTCCTGCCCATGGCAGAAGCTTACAAAATAACACAATAATTTAAAAAATTATTTTAAATAGGTGAGATCTGTGGATGTTTATCATGTTTAGTGCTAAAGCCTGTACTTTGCTAAACTTTTGCTAAACAAGGTTCTGCAGTTAAAACCCTGAAAACAAGATGATCAGAAAACAGAGGAGCAAGTCTCCCCACTAAACCAGGAAACCACTTTGAATGCAGTAGAGAGCTGTCCTTGGTTGTATCCAGGTGTTTTCATGTCAGGAAAAAGCTGTCAATCTATCTGTGCTTTCTGTCATGATCCAGAAGCTATTGCAGCTGCTGCCTGCTTTTAACAAGCTTCCAGATTTCTCTGTTGCTTGAAACTTTTGCTTTCAATATTTTGGTTTTCCTGGGAATATTTGGCAGTGCCAGGATCACTAAAGAAAAAGGAATGGGCAGTTTAAAACTGGTTGAAATTTGGCCTCTGGACTAGATGAGCTCATGAGCTACAGGCTTACCTTGGGCAGTCTGTACTTTTCTCTCAGGTGAACCCTCAGAACGGCTCGCTCTGCTTTTTTCTGTGCAAATGCTGCATCTCTTTCCATCCTGGAAATTAGAACAAATGTTCCTTCAAGATGCTAATAAATACAATCTTTTGCACAGAACCAGTTACTTGGCTGCAAAAAGCTATACAAGGGAGTTATTCCCCAAGATAAGTAACTTGTCCAAAGGCACAAAAGGAGCAATACCAATAAAGTGATGCCAAGGGGCCACACTTCCTGTTCTTCTGTCACCCGTGAATTTTCCTGGTCTTTCTTTGTCCATTCATTGTTTCACAAGGGCAATGAATTCTAAAGCTTCCCTGACTTCATCTGTGATTTTATAAAATGTTTTCATTAGATTTCAGAATTGGTCTGCACAATTTTTTTTAAGACTACATATGTATTTATTTGCAAAATGTATCTCCTCAAAGATATTTGGTAACATTTGATAGCACTCACCTTTCACCCCCCCTCTCCCTTTAATTTATTTTTTCCCCTGTAGCATTTTCATGGAAATTCTCTTGCAAAATTGATCTTGTTTCAGCATAGGTATTTCAGCACATAAAAGCTCCTCACAAAAAGAAATACTACTTTTCCTCTGTTTCCAAAATGAATTTTTGGATTTCTCTCTCTCTAAAAACAAAACCCCCACAAACAAACCTAAAATCTGAGAAGAACCCAAAGCCTGGTTGGTTACGGGTTCAAAACTGCCTGAGCACAACTTCAGCAAGGCACATTTACTTTTCTCATCTCCATTCCTGCACAGCTGAACACTGGGCAAAATCCAGGGAGCCCTGAAACAGGAACATGCTCTGCCCATGCCAGAGATTTCTGACACAGAACCACATCTCTTCTTGAGATGATCTTTTCTCTTAGAGTTTCTAACTGTCCTATAGGGGTACTCCTGCCCTGCTTCCTCAGTACAGTTCAGCATGGAAAGGACATATGCTCCACTTAAAAACAGTATATAGAAGTAATTCTTTCCCAGGCATTTCCCTATCCCAGGAATCCTGTGTTGCTTCTCAGCCTCCATAAAGCATCTTCCTGCCAGCAGGTGGTCATTTCTTTTTTAAGTATCCCTTGACAAAAGGCAGAGCAAAATATTCTGTGCTTTTTTCCAGACTAAATTACACCTCTTCAGGGTTTCCTGATAGAAATGTCTGATGCTAAATACAGACCTGGATACCTCAAATTCCGTCAGTCATTAACCTGCCACCTATAATCATCTTACAAGAAGGATTTACACAACCATTATGTAATTGACCATTAGAGGAACAGATGCATTTGAGATTTAAAAGTCAATTGTTTTATTTATAATTATGCATGGTTTGAACTCCTACATGCCAAGTCCTCCATTTACTTGTTTTCATAAACACAGCAATAGATTGTCTTTACAGTCAAAATTGAGACTTAATTAATTTTAAAATTCTGCTTTATTTAGTAGATTTTAGAAAAAAACCAACCATCTTAAACCTTTGTTCAAGATACATGAGCATTTAGTATAGCACTCAGTACTTTTTCAGGTCTGCTGTAATAAATGTGGACAATGAAATATTGCATATTGAAAGAATACTCCACACGGAGTTCTAGGAGGACAAATCATATACATCTGAGAATTAAATCCTGCACTACAAACATCTTGGAAAAATTTTCTAGATAAACATCACCTAGGAATGAGTCCAGCATATGAAGCTGTGGAGATAGCAGGAAAGCATAGGAGAGAGTTGCAGGATGGGGAGGAGGGGCAGGAAGAAGGAATGTAATATTTTATCATTTCCAGTTGGGGAACTTTTATTTTGGAAAGTCTTTATAGCAAAGATTCATCTCCTTCTAAAAAAAAATACTGAAGAGCTGCATGTTTGGCTTTTTCTTGGGTTATTTTTATCTGCACAAAGTTACCAAGAATTAGCCCCGTACTCATAACAAGGGAACAGGTACTCACTTCTCCTCAACCATTTGCTTTTGGTATTCCTCATACTCCTCTCTGGTCATTCCTGCAGCTGCTGCTGGATCAGAAGGAGTGCTTTCTTCTTTGCTTTCTTCCCCTCCACCTCCAAGTCCCAAATTCTTTACCTGGTTGCTCAACATACTTTTCATTAGAAAGGCCATCTTCTCAAAAAAAAAAAAAAAAAAAAAANNNAAAAAAAAAAAAAAAAAAAAAAAAAAAAAAAAAAGAGCTATAAGAAAACAACTACAAGAAAGCCAAACAAAAAATGTTTTCAAACACAATAGTTGTAAGCAACGGAGTTTCTACAGCCACATCAGCTCTTCAAGGGCACAGTGCTAGTGAAACGTGAATGCCAAAACCAGTTTGTCAGCCATAATCTGGATTAAAGAGTGAACTCCTTAATATATAGAGGCAGATGGTTCAGATTACTCCAAAAAAATCATTAGATGCAACTACCTACTTTTTCCATTAATACTTTAAGCTAATTGTACATGCACACACACAAATCAATTATAGTGTGCAATAGCATTTTGACATCTTCAGTCTTGAAGCTCTCTCACTTTCACAGAGATCACAACATTCCCTTGATCTGAATTGAAAACCTGCTTGACTCAACAGCCATAGTAAAATAGCAAAATTCAGGCTACTGAGTGGAAAACCCTCAGATTTGAAAACTTGAATTCTTCATTAAGCAAATCCCCTGATTCTTTTTATCCATGAATATTTTATCCCACTGGACAGAAAGTATTTTGTATGGTTTTTCTTCAGCCCTTCTTCATATGGTTGGTTTATCTCCCAGATGAATGAGGCATCACTGCTATGATTACTTTATTTCAAGAAAGTAACCCCAAAGAAAGCAAGTCAGATCTTCCCACTGTTCTTTCTTTTGCATTTCTCTCAGCTCTTCCCCAGGCTGTCTGCATCTAGACCCCTGCTTTGGTGCTGCACAGAACACCTGCTGTTTGTAATCCTAACTGCTGATAAAGGATAAATAAATCTGAATCTGTATGCCATAAAACAGTCTGGATACCTTTTGGGTGTAGATTGTTTATGTAGGTCCTCATCTTTCAAACGTTTATTCACATCATTAGCCTCACCAGGTCTACTCAGGTGAAGATTTCCAGGATCTGCTACCTAGGTCACAGACTATTTTAGGAAAGAAAATCACCTGCTAGGTCTCCAAAGTTCATGAGTTTGGGTTTTGAGCATTTATCCTACTGCACTGACTGCACATGCCTTAATGCAACATTCTGGAATTTTGATTATCTAAATGGTTCTCCCAGCACTCTCATAATTTCGATGAGAACTGAGAGATGGGAGGCTTCCAGTTTGCCTAATACCTTAATCTATATTACAGCCTTTCTAATTGAAGTAGACCTATTACTATTAAAAAAATTTTTTTTTCAAAAAAACAAAACAAAACAAAAACCCCGTGGACGTTCTGAAATCCTGGATTACTAGTGACTAAACAAGAAACTTTAAGTTTCTTTTTGAAACTATCACTCAGAATCATGAATTCCAAGTGACAACTACTTCATCTTTATTTAAAATTCTCCTAGCTGGAACTTTGCAAACATTACATGGAGTGCTGATTTTTCCAAGTGTTAGGTCTCAAGAGTCTTCTCCAAGTGTATGGGAAGTGGTACCTTTTAAGCTTTCTGCTGTTGGTCTTTACTGAAAAGAAGCTTCCCTAACTTGGCTTAGGCTTTGATCTCTCTAGAAATGTTTCTAATATCATTTTGTGCCTAAAAGTGATGGTTTCACAGGATTGAGAAAGAACTGGCTTGGGGAGGGACTGCTGAGAGGTCTTGCCCTCCAGGTCTCAACCTTGCAATTAGCAAAAGGCTTTCCAATGTTAATTTTGAGATCAAAAATAACAAAAAGGGCTTTAAAAGTTAGTGGGCCTATTGGCACTGAAGCTGCTGAGAAACACAGGAGAGACTAGTGACAAAAGGCTCAACACAGCCAGTACCCCCAGAACAATTCTGTTTCAGGCAGGTGCTCTATTGAAGTTAACTTACTACTTTTTGTTGATGTCAGGAATCCCAGGCTTCATGAAAACATACAGACAGCAGCTAATTAGGTACTCATGTTGCCACTTCCTTTGCTTTAAATCTGTCTTTTCCATCTAGCTTGAGTGAAATCCAAAGTAAAGACTCCGTTCCTGTTTTATCTGATGGAAGTGGGTGATATAAAAAAGCCTGTGTTCCATACCCATGGAACACATGGATCTCTTAACTCCAGCAGAGAATTAATTCAGTCTTGAAACAGGCAAATTCCAGAGCTAAAGCTAAAAGCCTCACAGAGAGGCCAGCCCAAAAATGCCATCTAAATTCCCAATCTTTTCTAGATTCTGTGGTCCTAACAGTCACATAATGCAAAAATACATAGGTATTCTTGGAAGAACCAGGACTCTGCCCCCTGCTTCATCCCTCTACCAAGAGGATGTTGCCTTTTCTAGCAGCTGGACCATCAGAAAGAAGTATTTTAGGGTTTAGTCAGCTTGAATAGATTCAAGGTTCCTCTCCTCCACTTGCTAAAATCTTGCTCCTGGCTGCGGAAAAATGACAGAGAGAATTCAGCCTCAGAAAGCCATTAACTCCCCAGTGTCAGGTAGAACTGAACCCAGGTCAGTAAGTGTTCAGACTTTGAACTGAGGGTAAAGAATGCTTCAAATACACTTGCTTAGATTTCATGGACATGTACCAAATGAAAAGAAAAAGGCTTACTAAAAATATGCACCTTTATTCAAATAAGGTTATCTCTGAACTCCAAGTATCAATTTACATCAGTCAGAAACAAACATGAAACTGTCCACTGTTTGAATTTAAAATTTAAAAAAAACCAGTAGACATTTTTGGGTGTTACAGTAATCAATCCATTGAGAAAGGTCTGATTTTCTTCCACAGAAATTACAAACCAGAGCAGTTAATTTACAAACCGTAAACCAGGTCATTTACAAACCGTATTGTGCATTTGACTTGTGAAAGATTCAGGGATCACCCTCTGTTTAATAAACCCCCACCAGTACAATCCCATTCTCTTGTCATTGCCAAATATTTGCTACTTATCATCCACAGCTCAAATATAACTTGTTCTCTCTAATATTGTCCAACTGCATCCCAAGGTGTCTTTTCCTCCTAGCTGTGAAATCTTGCTGGATAAGAATCAAACACACTGTCACTGTTGAAAGAAACCTCCTAACAGGAGGCTACGTTGACTGAAAAATATTCTTAAAATCCAAATTTGTTGCTATCACTTCAAGAACAGACAGGATGAAATTTGAGCTGGACAGTTGGGAGTTTTCTTTTGATCCAGTGAGTTATGGAAGCTCCAAGGAGATGACGGTGAAATGAATCATGAAGCAAAGTTACCAGTCTTCTGATGTTCCATGTTAGACCTTCTGTTCCCTACCACAGAAGTTCTCGTTGCACGTGGCAGACATGTCTGATCCAGCAGCCTCCTCCCGAAGAGAAAACTGTAGGCTTCAAGTTTCCCTCTAGACATCACCCCCGACCTGATCTTCTTTCTAACCAAACAAACAGAAGTACAGGCTGCTCCAGCTTTAAACCAAAGGAACGGGAGAGTAAATTCACAGTAACAAAAATCCAGGCTCATTCCAATTGACGCATCAGAACTGCTCCTCATTCTGCCAGCTATTTATCAAAATACTTTCTGCATAAGGGGTTTTGCAAAGCCTGCTGTGAAAGAAGGAGAGTTCTGTTTGGATGCTGCACTGATGCAAGAAGGTATGCAACTGAAAGGAATCACCACTGTACAATTTCAGAACCATTTAAGAAAATATATTAAGTTCAGTTACAAGAGTCAGGGTTGTAATAGCTTAGACTCAAGGCACCTGGAAATATTTGCTGGTGTTGAAAGAACTGAAGAGATAAATTCCAATGTATTATTTTGCTTTATCTGAAAAGTTGTTTATTCATTGATTAGCCTGAGGCAGTAGCTTCTCTCATTAGTACAGCAAAATCTGCTCAAATTTAGAAATGAATCTATAAAGCTATACCACTTAAGAGTATCCTCCATACTGCAGATGTGTTAATTGGTGTGTAGGCAGTGTCATTTTCTTGGTATAGCACAAACGTTCACTTTTTGGACACTGTATTTGAAGTAACAAAATATATTGCATAGATTTATCATTTCTCCAAACCGACAGGCACTATACTGAAGTGTTCTTCATTACAGTGAATTTGGCAGCACGTGTTGCACTCCAAGGGAGCAGACTGTAGAAATGCAATAGGAGTAGTCATATTACAGATCATTTTTGCAGATTCAGACAAACAAATTAACAGTTCTAAGTGAAATATCCTGATGCATTTGTGTATTTTATAGAATTTAGGAAACCACAAAAATACTTTCTCTAATTCTACACATAACTCAAGGACAAAGTTACCACAGATATGTAAACAAGGCAAAATTAATTAATTTCACATTCCTAAGTTGGGCCCTGTGCTTGCTTTCTTTCCTGAAGCAAATGTTCACTTGATAAGCAGTATCAAAATCACATGTTCAGTCTTATGCTTTTGATATCCAAAAGCATAAGCAGGAATTGACACAAAATACTGGTTCTGCAGATTAACAAACATGTCTGAAGCAAGTTTGTGAAGAAACGGGTTAACACTCAATACCTACAGTTTACAATACTCACCATGTCAAGATTTAAATTAAAGCATCTGTACTTGATAGGTGAAAGACACAAGACAGCTTTAGGAAAGTAAAGACAAATTCACACACTAAACATATCCTTGATACAATCAGATTGGAAGATGGATAAAGCAATCATCTTTGCTGGAGAAGTTCCACAAATCTCCCAAAAAAATTACAGACAGACTTGAAACTATGAAAAAAGAAATCAGCCCCACAATATACTTGAAGAAACGACTTTATCACATTTTCTCTCACTGCCCAAAATCAAACTGCAAAACAAGGAGAGAAGCCTTTCTTTGCATGTTCTCTGTAATTGTTTTTTTACATCAAGTATCAACAGTCAGGGTCTTAAAGGCCCGTCTCTGTGCCCACATATTAAAAAGTGTTTATATGAGAATTAACTAACATATACTGTTAAATCCAAGTGGTAAACAAATAAAATGTTTATAATAAATTTTTACCCACCAAAAAAACCCCCAGACCTCACAGAAGAACAGTTCTTTGAGGTTTGGGATTTTTTTACCTTATTTTCTTTTTTTAACTACTATGTCAGGACACTTAGTAGCAAGTTTTCTGCACAAATCATCCATCTGCAATTCACACTCTGAACGAACACCAAGCCTGGGTGTTTCAACTCCTCCTCTGGAATCTTAACAAAAGCAGAGGAATCGGGAATTTGCCTTTCAGTATTTATGAAAAAGCCAGCTGAAAACACAGACCTAGACAGGGTGGACAGTCTTCCCCCATCCAGCACTTGCTCCCTGTTTTTAGCATCAACACTTTAAATGAGAACTCATTTTATTTAACAAAATACAATAATTTATAACATTGAAGTATATCCAACACTAAAATTTCCCTCATTTACAGAAGTGTAGAATTTTCTGTGCATACAGACTGCTGTTATGTATGCACAAAAGGAACAGGTCATCAAAAGAACTTTTTGGCTGCTGCTTCTTGTTGGCTCCTGAAAGAAAAGGCAGAAAAGAATTCTTCAAGTCTTTTTAACTTAAAACTAGCTAACTGCTTTAAATTTTAATTTATTGGAGGATTAGAAGATTACATTCCTTATCAACAGACTCAGAGAAAATGTAAGTCATATCACAAAAACAGAATATAATTTTTTCTATTCACAAAGACGTGTAGCATCACTGTAGTTCCAATTTTGCATCAGACACAAAAGAAAAAAACCAAACAACCCCACATTCTGGACAGAAGCCAGAAACAATGAAAGAACAAACAAACTGACTTTTAAAATACTCTTAACATTTTCTGAAGCTTCTCAGTATCTGATTGGCCTAAAGATCACCTTAGAAAAGGAAACACATGCAAGTAAGCAGGGAAAGAATTTACTTTAAATGGGATTTCCTTTTCCTTCTGGCACAGATCAGTAATTTTCTTAGTGGATATGGACACTACGGATCAACCACATCCAGATGCTGGAATTACAAAGGCATCACAAAGAACTGGAGGGGACCAGCTCCTTGTTTGTCTTGGAAACCATCGTTCCAGCCGATGGCAAAAAAGACTACCAAACATGGAGGTTGTCCTTTCCATCAGTGCAACTAAAATTTCAACATTATGACATCACAAGGAGGAGGAAGAGAAAGAAAAACCATCCCAATTAGCCTAGATTAGAAAAGAAAAGAAAAAGAAAAAGAAAAAGAAAAAGAAAAAGAAAAAGAAAAGAAAAGAAAAGAAAAAGAAAAGAAAAAAGAAAAAGAAAAGAAAAAGAAAAGAAAAAGAAAAGAAAAAGAAAAGAAAAAGAAAAGAAAAAGAAAAGACACAACAGTCAGGTTGAAACAGGTCAGGTTTCCACTTGATACCCGGTGGGCGAGTGGGGGTCGAATAAACCAAACTTCATTACGATAATTCAGCATTTCCAATGGGTTCTGGGACAGTGGTAAATTTTGCATTCTTACAGGTTTTGAAGACCTGACCAGTTTAAACCCCAAGTGACCTTGTCTGAATTCAGTGTGGACCCTGTTTGAACCAGAAGATTGAACTGGAGACCTCCCAAGGTCTCCTCCAATCTGAATGATTGCTTGTTTTAACAAGATTAACACAATGATACCATTCCAATGGCATTATCAGTCAGCAGTTCTAAAACTATTTGCCCTGCTGTCTTTAAGCCACACAAGACTTACCTATACATGACATAACCAATGAATAACACAGTTTGCACCGCCACAAATATGAAGAAATGCATTGTAGATAAGCAGGATGGAAACGGTGGCAACTCTGGACACTTTGGTTTCTCACTGGATGGCTAAAAACCAAGAAAAGAGCAAACAAGACATCCTATCAAAAGACTTACAAAACAAGGGCTTTGCAATGTGATGTAAAAATTGGAGCACAAGAAGAAAATGGAGAGAAATGACAGTACTCTGAAAAATAATCTTACTTCTCATCTCACTCTCCCCTTCCACCTTTATGTTTCTCAGATAAATTGCCTGATGTTAAATTGAGGGTTATATGGGAAAGAATACATAAATATGGTAAATTAATCAAGGACTTTCTATGGATCATAAGCTAATTCAGCTTAAGTGCTACGTAGGCTAGACTAAGGTACTCCTGAATATGAACACAGTCATTTTTATGCACTTAGAAACCTTAAGCAGAGTCTGCCTGAGCTTCCTCTGATTAAAGCTCTCCCTTGTGTGCAGAAGCATCATAGAATCTCCTCTGTATAGAGCTGTTAAGTAGGGTGACAAACACAAAAAAAAAAGCACCCAGAAAACCTAATTGCTTGACCTTGTTTCCACAGGAAATTAGACTAAAAATCATGCTCTTTGTGCAAAACTTCTCATCAAGACCCAGATCATGCAGTTAGGTCAAGGCAGCATAGTTTTAGCGAAGCAGCTTAATGAAGGATTAATTGCTCCCTAAATTGCATGCCGGCTCATCCTAGCTTTTCACTAACAGCCAAAGAAAGCCATGTTACACTCATGCTTTACACTCCTGGCACATAAATTACCATGTTTCGTTGTACTAAATGCTCTATGTCCCTCTTTACTACATGAAGGTGTTCTTTGATGTCATTGAAGTGCTGAGTTGTTTCATAGACTCCTGCAGAGCCAGGATGTTGAGCTCCACTGATGGATCTCAGAGCATCAGTCACAGAACTTCTGAAACAAGACAAATAACAAACCAGCTTTCAACACACACCAGCTTTTCTACAAATAGCAGTTATTCTGGACACTTTTTAATTCATCAGAATTAGGCTGAAATATACAGTTGCCCCAAAAGGCAGCAAATTTTTTCTAGCTTTCAAGAATACCTCTCAAGAAATAATCCTTTAGTCAAACTATGATTTTTAAAAATAGTTAATTGTGCAGACAGTTGCCATTTGTAGAGTGTCCCATCTCTCAGTCACGCTGAGAATAAGAACTAGCAAATATTCTGTTGCCAGACATCTGCTTTGCCTGCCTGACTGATGAGGGCTATAGAACAAGAGTTCTGTCTGAGGCTCTTGCCAAGGCTTTAGGATCAGCAGAGTTTAATGCAATCTTTGAAGAAACCCAAAAGCCATTTGAAAAATAAATAAATAAATAAATAAATAAAAGCACTCATGTAAGAAATAAAAACAAAGAAGAGGCTTTAGGGATAAGAAAAGATTTAGATACATCATTGTTTCATGATTACCATTTGTATGAGGAACTCATTTCCCATATGCATTGTCATAATACTTAATATTGTCTTATTGTGAATTCATTTTGTTTCTACAAGAAATGTAATTAAATCCAGAGAAAGTTGAGGGTTCATAACTAATTTGGTTTGAGGTAAACTAGTCAATGAGAGAAAAAATCCTTAATCTGTAATCAATATGTTTATATAATTTTCCCCTACTGTGCTGCTTCTTTTGACTTGCAAAGAGGATTATTCTACTGCTAAAATATTTATCATGTGAATGATAATCTCTGCATTATTAACAGAATAGACAATCAAAATGTATGCCTTTGGATTTCTTTTTAATATACTTAAAACTTTCCATTTGGTTCAGATGGGAGCTTACTTCAATGCTTTCATGGAGTACTCCTAACTCTTTGTAGAGTGGTCAGCAATTTTTCATTTACCTGGACTTGCAATTAGTGTTATATTAATATATTTTAGAAGTAAATTCCTCACTGGAAGGTTTTATCTTAAGTAACCCGTCATACCCACTGCCTAATACCCACTGATAGTAATTCTGTCTTTCCACATGCCTCACAGTGTTACAACACAAGTGGGACACTCACTCAGTTCTTCTCCCTCCTAACAGAACCACCTCTACATAATGAATAGAAATCTGCGCACCCACCTTCCCCCAGACTGATCCAGTCTTTGTTAAAAGCAAAATAACTTCCCTTAATAGACACAGGCTGTATCAAATTGAATTTATATTGACTTTTGCATTAATAATACCCTGCTGATAGTTTCTATTGTAGGAACATGCAAGATTCTTCTGTAATCAGGTGATTAAGAAATCCACAATCTCGCCAAGAAAATTACTTGGCCCCTAAGTCCTTTTCCTGTGGGATGACAATCGGTGCACCAAGGGGCTGTTTATTTCTCTCTCTAAATAAAGCATTTCTTTAATCTAAGAAAAATATTAAGATGATGTTACGCAAACTCTGAGCTGGTAAGTAGTCACTAAAAGGGCAGACTGCCAATGTTAACAAGAAAATCTAATTTGCTTGCAAGGTATAAAGATTTGTCAAGAATATTAACAGAAAAGCTTCCATGGAAGAACAAGTGCAAAAATGGAAGCACTCTAATCTTCATTCTACAAAAAACTGACCTACTTAGATAAATCACAAGAGCTGCCCTTGAACTAATACAGGGGGGAAAAAAGCTCAACTGAAGGAACTGTTTTTCTCCTTTTTTTTAAAATACAAGGTAAGGAATGTTTTAGCTGCTACAAATGAAGGGCTAAACCAGCTTAAAGGCATTCCTGATTAAGACAGCAACAGTAAAACATCTTAAAAGAAGTATTGAGACATCCCCATCAAACACAAGCATCTTAAATCTATTTTAGCAGTATAGCACCTTCAAGATAAGGGTTTTACTCCATTGTTTTGAAAGGGGCTGAATTTACCAGCTGAAGTGGAATTTCATGATAAAAAAAAAAAAGAGACAAATTAGGGCACTTAGCAATCCTTGGGGCATGAACTGACTTTATTACAGAAATTAAATATATGCAGAGAGTCTTCACTAAGGAACTGACACAAACATCAAGTTTGTTAATATTGTCCCACTGAAAAACTACACAAGATTTAAAAGGAAAATCATAAAATTCAAAATACAGCCTTAATATTTGGAAGGTGTTTACCTTATTTCCTTTACTTGTCTAATGACCTCTTCTTGAGTTTTCGCAACTGTCTCTATCTCTTGCTGGGAAACCTGGTAGGGGCAGGGAGAAGAAAAGGATCAACAGATCTTGGAAAAAGCAAATGGATCCCACTGCTGCAATCAGGCTAGGCTCTGAATCACCATGGGTTTTATTTACCTGTCCCTGCTGACCTGGAAACCCAGCTCCTCTTCTGGCAATCTCCTCTGTGACTGCAGAGACATATCTCCTCTGCTCATCCAGAATCATGTCCAGTTGCCTGTTAAGCTGTTTGATTTCCAGATGAATTCGATTCTGCCCCTCAAAGATTTGCCTCAGTTCACGATCACTCACAGTTTCAAAAACATCATCTGCTGCGAAGAAAAAAGCACAGGGGGTTCTTACACATGTGCACATTCCTCACAAGTTGCATTGGATCATTTTTCTTGCTCCCTTAATACGTCCACATCCATCTACCTTTTCCTACAACTTTACCATCCCAAAGTCCAAAAGACTCTGTGGCAAAGGGGTTATTTCTTATCAATGAAAGGCTGAAGTGTATCTCAAAAACGCAGATCAAAATAACATATAGGACCTTTAGAACAGTCATAACTTATCACTGTGCAATAAAAGATGACAACCTGAAATTTCACGTCTAGATGCCTAAAGTACATTCCCAGTGTATTTGTATTCATATACAGCTATTAAAATCCACGGAAGTAACAAATGGCTTCCATTATATTTTCAAATAACCAGGTTCTTGCTTGCCCAGCATTAGGCAAGCATTAAAAAGCTTTTCCATGTAAGCACATGTTCCAAGATATGCACTAGCCCATCTTTAAAAAACTTTTCCATGAATGTGGAGAAACAGACCAAAAAGATGTCCTTTAAATAATGAAAAAAGGCCATGCTTTCTTAATCACCACTTTACAGAGGGATGCATCACCTTCTCTCCCTTCTGTTGTTTTTAATTCCCACCATGTTTCCAGTCATTCATTTTGTTCTCAACCCAGGCACCACTAAAATAACTTCAGAAACAGGCAACACTTTACAGTAAAGATTTTTAAATAATGTAAGCAACATTACTGGGAGCTTAGCAAGATCAGCCGGAGTATCTCTAGTTCTGAACATCCTGGAAAACAAACATTTCCCTGGACAACTGAAAACAATTGCTCATATAACTTGCCTGGCTGTCCTTGCACATCAGGATGTTCCCTTTGAAATTCTTCCTTCTTCTTATCCAATTCTTGCTGAAAGTGTTCAAACTCTTCTTGATACTTCTCTTTATCTTTCTGAGGGATTTCTGCATCTGGTGTTGGCTTTAAAACATTATTGGAGGGAAGGGCATGTGTGAGATTTTTCTCATGTTCTCCCCCATGCTTAACACAACTGACTCTGCAGCAAAGCTGTTCAGATTTCAGATGTGAACACATAACAAAATTACTGCAGCACATTCATACATTTAGCTAAAGTGAGAAACCACACATTCCCATGGAGATCAAATAGAAAATTTTCCCAATAGAAAATTAAAAGAAGTTTTACATGGACAAATGCTGTTTAGCAGTATAGAATCATTCTAGAAGTAGGGAAAGTTGAAAGGGAGAACAGATATTTGCCCACTTTCCAAAGAAAATGTACTTTGTAGTACTGCATGGTTTGATATAACATCACGAGTTTTGTTGCTTCAGTGATGCTTCCAGAAGTGTGGTCTTGAGAACATTAATGACAATATTACTGAAACATTACTATACCAGTTTGATTTTTCTAAACCAGATGACAGCATAGCTACATGCCAAAATTGTGAAACAGCAATGCCATGTGTGACTTAAGAGGAAATCCCATAATCTGGTGCTGCACATAAAATAACATGCACAATAACATATTTTACTAATCATGCATAAAAATGCTTACTGCTTCCTTTCCAGGCTCAGACAGCTGGAAGGCCAGAAATGACAGCACATCATGGTCATCTGTATTCAACAAACAAAACAAAACCACCTTACAAATGCCTGTAATTTTCAAGCCAACCTTCCACTTGCAAAGGACCTTCAAAAAACAGCATCCTCCCATGAGTTTCTGCAGTGGGGAATGAGACTATACAAGGGCTTTGTCAGGAAAAACCAAAAATTCTTTAGCTGGAGTCAGGAAAAGGCCTAAGCATGTCAGTAATTTGGGACTGCAAGAGGGTTAATTACATCATCATGGTCAAAAATTGGTATAATGGATCAACCCAACCACCCAACCAACCTCTCTTGCAAGCCTTGCAAGTCCCCACAGCATTTGCCACAATTTTTAACATTTCCTACCTGCAAGTCCCCCTGTGGCTGCAGATATTCCAAAGTACCCTTGTGATGGCAACACCATATCTTCCACTTTGGCACAAAATTCATAGTCCTCTTTATCCGGAGTAAAGCCATTATTAATTAATACCTAAAAGGACAAATACTTAGGATTTTCACCACATTTGTGTTAATTGTTTTGTCAGCTTGCAGTAATGCTCCCAAAATACAACTTATTGGGTAACTCAGCAACTCGTACCAGAAACCAAAAACTGTTTCTTTTCTGAAAGAGACATTTTTACCAACATTTTACATAAGCATTCTATTTGCAAAAGTCCACATCCTAAAGAGATTCTGGGCAACACAGACCTGATCTACACCAGTCATCCTTTGCAGTTCTTATTCAAAGCTAAGGAAGATTCTGCAAGTGCATCCCCAGAGAAAGAGAGAACTGCTAAGGTTAACAGCAATATCTGGGACAGGAGTTCCTAGAGGAGGCATCAGGGCCCAGGCGAAAACAGATCAGCCTTGGAGGCTGAAATTTAACTTTCATTCACGAGTGACAGGCAGCTCTTCCCATTACAACACAGTACAAGGTTTGCCCTCTTTTAGGTGCAGTCATGTTTACTTTTAAAGAAACTTCTACTACAAAATGACAGCTCTGCACTTTATGGCTGCTACCTGTGAATATATGAACAGCACCTTTCCAGAAGGAATCAGAACCCAACAAACACACACTTTTTGTAGCTGTCACAACCCAGCACCGCATTAGTATTTTTCTCTCCTTACCTAGAAGGAATTCACAATCAGCTGAATAATATTTAAAAAATCTTAAAAACCTCCTTATACCAGTGGTTTTTAATCTTTAGTTTTCAAAGCCCTACTATTTTTTGGAGGTAAGAAGCCTCAAGTAGCAAATTTAAATCTACTGTTAAACAATTTCATTTTTTTTTAGCCACATTTTAAGAACCTCTAGTTCAAAATCAGCTACAAAACCCTTTGCAACTCTTAGATCAGCTTAAGAAATACCAAGCTCAGGAGCTACTCAATCACTTGAAGCTTAAACAAATCCTGACTTTGGGACACCTCTCCAGGCAAGTCACGAGCAATAAAAGGGTTTGAGCACATTATGAGTGTGTTTGCACGACTGCCTCCTAAGTCACATTAGAAAAATCAGCAATACCTGCATTCTAATGAAGCCAAAAGAACCTGTGTAGCATTTAAACAGCACCTCCTTCCAACCTCTGCTGCCAAGCTCCATGCTTCCAACACTGGAACTGACATATTTGTTGCAACTCTGTGAAAAACCAGCTTCACATTTAAGAAGCTGAGAAACACAAGTAGTTCTGTTATTTCAGACTTACAGTCAGTGTTTTTTGGTAGTATGTGATCTTGACTCGCACAGGATAGGGCTTATTCCGAAAGTCCCTCTGACAGGATGCCAGTGCTTGTGTGGATCCATCACTGTGCAAAAAGAGAACATCAATAAAACTCTGTGTTATGATTTATCAGCTGGGCCAAAAACGTGTCTGACTCTCACTAAGCAACCTCATCCCAGTTTTTCAATCTACAAGCTTTTCCAAGGCTGTTCTGTAATTGCACCGAGCTTTCTCAAGCCTGGGATCTCCAGTACTGTATGCTGTACACAGGACACAATGCAGAGGGAATGCAGAAATGGGGAAATCTGTTTTCTAAGATATGATTCTCAGATATATTCCTGCACCTGGGAACCCAGATAGAAATAAGATGTAGTGACTGCACCAACTGAGCTAGACACCTCTCCTCTTCGAAATCCAAAAAGGTGTCCATTGTGCTGTTGATAAACAATCAGAAATCAAAATTAATCCAACTAATTTTAGTAACAGCAATTAGCTTTCAGTTAGTCACTTCTGCCCGTTACTAGCTGTGTGTGGAGGATCCCCATAAGCAATAAAGTCTGTACTGTATCTCTGTTTATCTGAGTTCATCCCTCCCAAAGAGCATATGCCACTTAAATACCCATCAGTTGCCAATTTCTCTGCTGTTACTGCCAAAGCAGTGTTTTAACAAATAGAAACCCTCAAATATAAAGGAAACGACAAAGTTTCACATGAAAGAAGCCTTTATAATGCTTTTCAAAGGGTTTCATGGAACATTTCATCATTCAAAAGCAAGCATTTAGCAGTAACACTGAAAATAAACTTACTTCTGATGGTCATACAGGAGCTTTCCATTGTTGCCTACAACAATCACTCCAGGATTGTTTTTCTAGGGAAAGAAAGGGAACACAAATGGATTAGTTTAATTTGAAGGGAAATATCAGCAACATCCCTGACAGCCTTCTGCTAAAATCTGTCTAAAATGTCTAAAAAGCAGCCAAAGTTGTGGAGGGAAAGCAAAAGCAGCAAAGCAGACCTATTATGTATTGTTTAAGTTTCAGGATCATTCTGGACTGGAAAACTGAGAATTTAAAACAGCAATTGTCATCCTCATCTGCTACAAAATCTTTGCTGCTGAGCTACTCAAGGCAGATTTCTTCCATGAAAAAAAACATCTCTGAAATTGGTGTTTCTACTATGAGGGAAACTTGACTACTTTATTTTATCCCTTTGAACTGAAAGAGGGGAAGAGTAGGAAAACAACATCCTAGTTTTTTCCTCAATAGGCGGGAAATTCATTTAACATCTTTGCTAGAAGAGTTTCCTTGCAATCAACCTTTCCATCGTTGTCAAAGGAATCAAAGAAAATTCCAACACCGTTCCATTTATCAGCTGCCCCGAAAACAGGACCTTCCAAGCCTTGCTCTTCCGTAAACCAGACTGCCTATGAAGAAAGCAAAAAGTCATAGGTCAAGATTCACTTTAAAAGCACATTTATTTTTCTCAGTTAGATCAAACTGCTCCTACCAATCCATCAGCTCCAATGCGGCCTCTTCCTGTAACTCGAAAGGTCACTTCCACTTCCCAGTATTCAAATATTGATTTGTTTTTTGTCCACACTGAGCCTTTCTGGCTTTTCAAGGAGGTTGTTATACGGATCTGATCTGCACTTGGGATGGCATCTAGAAAGGAAACAAGATGTTTTAACTTTCTCTTTAGCAGTCTAAAAGAACAACAGGAATACATTCAGAGAGAGATTCACTTGCTTGCATTAAATAACATTTCTTTTTGGGATCATTTTCTTGAAAAGGCAGGAGCAAAAAACCTCAGATATGGACAGTTTCCTCCATGTTACTTGTAGCATAATGTCAAGTAAAAAAGTTACGTTTATAAATTAAGCAGTAACAACTAAATTAAAGTCTGAAAAAAACCAAAACCACAGCAGAAGTTACTGCAGAGAAACTATGAGAAGGTGGAACTGTAAATATCAACACCTTTCACAAGGCAGGACAGTCAGGAAGGACGACAAGCCTTTCTGAGCACAACGGAACCCTTAATTCAAAGGGCACAGAAACTGTACAAACGTTGTTCAACCAAGTCCTATTTGCCAAGGCACACTTTGCATTTCGAGCTTTGAGACGATGAAACCCAACAGTTTTTCTGGCAGCACGGCCGAGGCCGACCTCGAGCGCGGCAGCAGTGACACATCAGCACTTCCCGGCAGCGCCACGAGTCCCCTTCCCAGGGCCCGCAGCCGCCACAGCAGGAGGCCATAGGCACCTTCGCACCGCGGGTGGGAGCCCGGGTGGGCCCGGGCACTTCCCCGCCACCGCAGCATCTCCTCTGCGCCTCTGATGCCACGTGGAGCCCGAGGGCACGGCCGGCACCCACGGCCAGCTTCGCCCGCGGCTTCTCCCCGAGACCCCGCGTCCCCCGACCGGACACTGCTGCCTCCGCCTCAGGAACGCCACTGGCCCGGCCCCGCCACCCCCGTCCGGCACTTACTGCCCGTGTGCACCCAGAACGGCACCGTGCCGTCCGCCTGCACCAGGTGCGGCCCCTTGAAGCTGTACTTGTACTCGAAACGCCGATGCGGCACAGCCGCCGCGCCATCCATGGCCTGCGCGGCGGCGAGCGCCGGGCGGCCGAGGGCGAGAAACAGCAGCAGCGGGGCGAGCGGCGCCGCCATCTTAACCGAGCTGCGGGGCGATGCACAGGGCCAGCGGGGCGGCCCCTGATTGGACGAGCGCGGGGGCGGGCACGCGGGG
>VZTE01003673.1:1300-19534 GCA_013397775.1 Eulacestoma nigropectus | reverse complement strand
GGGGAGCGGAGGCGGGGAGCGGAGGCGGGGAGTGGGCCGGGCCCAGGTCCCCACATGGCCACAGGGCACGTTGGGAGCGTGGCCCCGGCCCCGGCCCCTCCCGGCGAATTTCCGAGCTGCCCCGGGTCAGCGGGGCCGCGCGCTGTGAGCGGATGTGCGGGTCCGCCGCATTCGTGGGGCCTCTCTGACAGCTGCGAGCCGCTAACAGTGCACAGAGTGTCTAAAGGATAAATAATCTGTTCTTTCCCCTTAATACTACTTTCTTAGCAAAGATCATACTTCCACGGGCTCTTTTCAGTTCATTTGCAGAGTAGTCGGAAGTCCCGCAGGAAAATCCACACTGTTTCCCCCCACATGCGAGGCCAACCTTCCACAGAGGTGAGCAAAGCAAACCTCGGGTGACAGGCAGGCCAGGTGACAGTGGTGACAGGTGGGGATGGCCCCCGACACTGCCAAGATGAGAAACACGGCTGTTTGTCAGTGTGCAGCATCACAGAGCAGGGGCAGGGCTTGTCTCAGAGTTAAATCAAGCACTGAACCAACAGTTAAGAGCTTCCTTTTTCATTCTCTCAATTTTCATTTAGCAGCCTGTCATACAGCCTTATTGGAGAAAAAATAATTATCAGGAGGGGGGGGTGTTTTTTTCAGTTTCTTTACACCCTTGGGTTTTGTTCTACATTCTTCATACCCATTTGATTCTGACAACCCTTCTTTTCCTCTTAATCTGTGAGTATGAGCAATCTAAGACTCAGTAAGTAGGTTCAGAGCCCACTAAAGAAGAGGATGATCTTGGAGGTATTCAGGAGAGATTAAGTTCTTTTTTTAAAATGGCACACATTTCTTTCAGCATGGATGAAAGTAAAACCTTACATTCTCACTACTTTTTCCGCTACATAAAGGAGTAAGCAAATACATAATGACCAGATGAGACTTGGCAAGCAAAATATTTCTAAGATAAATTTTAGAAGAATTTCTATGTATAAATATATTGAGTATTCTTGATCGGTTAACACTTGTTTCTCTAGAGAAAGAAGTGCTTGATTTTTTTGTTATAGTGTCTTCCATCCACCAATATTCTAAAATATCTTTGATTTATGAATCTGTTTTGCTTTTTTAGAGCATATATGTGGGAGATGTCAAGGGAATTGGGAGTATCTTCTTGACAGCTTTCTAGACACAGAAAACTCAGATGTTTTTCTGTCCTTAAAAGATCTAGAAAGTAATTTTTGAGGTAAAATTCTGGAATTACTTCTGGAGGATTAAATGGTGTGTGTATCAGAGATCCAAACAGAGAAGCATGAGGCCCTCTCCTGTCTGTTTCCTACATATGGCATTAACCTCAGAATTGATGCCAATAAAATACCAGAACTACACTGAAGGAGACTAGAAATGCAAAAGCACAAGTCTTGAAACAATTCCCTCTTACCCACACAAGTGAAAGCAGGCTGAAATTTTGCCACTTAGAGGCACTGGCATAGAAGCTGTATTAGCAATTGTGCATGGAGGATTTGTAAAACCTCATTTGAAAATGGAAACTCCTTTAAAAGTCTTCTTCCCAGGCATGGAAAGCTGCCCTCCAATCCACTGTGACATGCAGGAAAACATCCAGAGACTCCCAAAATTATACATATTAGCAGTTTAGACTCTTCAAGTTAAGTCTCTTCAAGTTGTTTTGCTACATGAGCTCACTAGAGGAAACAAAAAATGTTTCCCATTTGTAAGAACTTTCTTGAATTCTGTCCTAAAAGTTACATTTTAATTCAAACCCAGTAACAGGGAAATGAAGGCTCAGCAAAGAGAAGAGAAAATGGCTCACTGGCCTGAAACCCACTTGGATTGGCAGGGACTGAGAGCACTGGCAGGATGATAATCTGTATAATCATAATTCTGTACAATCATAACAAATGAAATACCTTCATTATCTCAAATCCTGCCTGGAAATAGTTGGTATCATTTCTGTCATTATTCTTATAAAAATGCCATGATATTTTCCATAGGTCTTGTCAGGGAGTCAAAACCCCTTGAACACACAGTAACTATAAACCTCTCCTTCAACCTACAGGGCTCTGAGCATTTGGACACATTAACAAGCCCACACTGGAAAGGGCAGAGGAGAGAAAAGGAAAACAAATGAGGGTCCAGTGAGTGAACTCTTCTAAAAAGTGTGGGGAGAACCACTGATTATGCTAATAAACTTTTGAGGTATCTTGTGTTGAACTTGAGGATTTTGAGTAGAAATGCAAGTGGCTGTGTCTGTATCCAGAGGACCTGTCTGACCTCTTCTCATCTCAGTGATCAGTCCATGATTTTTATAAATATCCCTGAAAGCAAGCCTTTGCACACAGGCAGAATTATTTTCTGTGTCACAATAGATGGGAATGCTGAAATGGACTGGGATTTTTGCACTGGCTGTGCTTGAATTTATGTGCAGTTAATTAAATGCTGTGTGGAAGTCAGAGGATTTTAGTTTTGGTTTTTCCTGAGACCATGCCTTAGCATTTGAGCCTTAGCACAGCTTTATAAAGCCACTCACAGAAGCCAAAGACTCACTGTCCTTGAGTTGCCGCTGGAAACAATGGATAGGAAGAGCACTGGCATCTTAGAGAGCATTACCTTTTCTCATGATGACTGTTTATCAAATCAGTGAAGGGAAGGTAGATTTTCAGAAAGTGTAAGCCATATTTCAACAATCCAACCCCATTTCATCTCTATTCCAAGACATCTGGAAGCAAAAATTTTTCTTTTTAGAATAATAGAATCATTAAGGTTGGAAAAGACCTCTAAGATCATCAATCCAGCCTTAATTTTTTTTTTCCACTGAGGAATTTCTTAAAATGTACCACAGTTTTAAAGAGACAATTAATATTTTGAGCCCTGTTTTTCTATGCTTCATCTCCCTGTCACAACCTTGAGGATTCTCCCTTGTTCCTCCTCCTAGGCCAGCAATCTGTGTATGAAGTGTATTACTGAATTTCAATTACAATGTTAATTACAGAAGACAAGTGGTTACTGAACCTTGCACCATAATTAATCAACCTGATATTTACTTACTCCGTTGTTCACACTGGATTAAGCTGGGTCTGGACAAGCAGGGCAAGGAAAGTGAGTGACAGGAGCATTATCATGGCACACTGCCTCCCATTGGGAAAGTTCATCTTCCTCCTGAAAGAGACGCCTTCAGGGATCATGGAATTTGAATTCCCTGTGAATTTAGTGTCATCTTAGCTTGACCAGCTCTGGAAGAACATATTAACCTCCTCTTGTGATTTTCAGAAAACCATTCTAATTTAGCAAGTAATTAAGGGTCACATGTAGGATAAAGAGCTAGATAAGCTTGGATTACGCACAGGAAGCTTTGTTTCCAAGGCAACCCGAGCAGAGGGGGTGTTAATGCTGAGGTCAGGCACTTAATGAACTGGGAATGGTTACCGGCTGCAAAATGTATTCGAATTGGGCAAGGCAAACTAACAACTGCATTACCATGTAATGATTTGATGAGAGAAAACAAATGCCTACAGAGCTACTTACTACCGCAAATATTGCAGACAAAGCTTAGAGGCGGTGGCACCGTTCTGCTAAGTGAGGTCAGGAGAAGTCCAAAACAATGACGCTTGACAAGCCCAAAATACTTCAGTCAGCACTGATGGATTTCGTGGCTTCCCAGTGTGAAGGTGTCGCTGTTTGCGTCAGCTGAAGTTGCTGACACACTCACCCTGTGCTGGGTGTTCTTTTCCTCCCGAGGTTAGTCCTGCCAGGAGGTTGCTACCTGTAAAATCACCCTGGGGGATTTAGCACACTGAAAAGCAAGACAGCTCTTCCAAGAGCTCAGGACGCAACCCATTCCTGGGGCTTTAGGCTCTGGGAATTAATCCCATGGGAGATTTGACAAGGCAAACACACAAATACCATGGACATGGATAAAATAGCCAAGCACCTCCTCTGTAGCAAAATAGATGGATTTAGTACAACACGGTAATATTTTCAAAATGGAATCTTGCATTGTTTTGTTCTGTATGACATAAGGAACAGCTGGGAATGAGATTACTGTGCTTGAAGAATACTAGAGAGTACAGAAAGTAGGAATGACCCATTAAATATCTGCTGCTTTCTCAGTTCACTTGGACCATAGCTCTGTGAGAGAAAGAATTGCACAGGCATTTTTCAAAGCTTTCTTTAAAACAAACAGGCATTCTCTGCTTTTTGGGACAATCGCAGGATATTCTGTAACAGCTGGGGCATTCGTGTGGCAAGAACACAGGTACCTCTAACTTTGTGCCATGCTTTTTGGAAATATGTGGATGTATAAATCAGGGCAATTTTAGAGGCCAGCTGATCTCTTTGTTTTTTCTGTGTAGGCTTGGCATAAAAGCAGGTGATTTTACACGAGGCCACCTGTTTGCCCAGGGGGAATTGAAATGCATGGCTCTCTCAAACATGAACCGTAGGACTTTCAGTAAAGGGTAAGACTGTGCTGCAGGTGAGCTGGCAAAACCTAAGCCACTCACAATATTCAAAAACAAACCAACACACAAAAAAGCCATCAGCCAAAAAAACCACAAACCAAGCTAACAAACACCCAGAAGGGAATTTACCTTCTTTGCCTACAGGTAGCCAGAAGAAAAAAAAAAGTAGTGGCCTTAAATAAGTTACTGGTTTGAACAGTGGCAAGGAGAATTTATGCAAAATATTAGGGGATATTTTGCTTTTCTTCCAACTGCCAAATACCTGGAAAGAGGGCCAACAAGGCCATAACCTCTCTACACAAGATTTTTGAGGATGCCATCACAGGTTTTTTGGTTGTTTTTTTTTTTTTTTAGACACAATTTGATAATTATTATTTCTGGATCAAGGCTAAATCTTACAAATAATGAGTGGGCATCAATTAATAAAGGGCATCATGCCTTCCATAGCCCACTTAATATAAGAGGCTAGATTTCAAAAGGATGCATCAACTGAGTGGCTAAATCCACTAAAAGAACTGCAAAGAGCTTAACATGCTTGGGAAAATCAAATGCCATAATCCAAATTTGGCCTGTAGAAGCCTCATGGTGGCGATTACTGTTTTGATAGTGACCAGAGTTAGGCCATCATGAGATGGAATGAAACTACACCATCCTCACTTACCTCTCTAGTGAGAGACCCCCTCCTAACATGTCCTTCTGTGGTGCTGGATGCCTCTTTTTCATTTGAACTTTATTAAAATGAACAGTTGAGCCATTCATGTTTATCTCAAATAGGGATGAGCTGAACAGATTTAAAAGCATCTAAACCTCTTTGAACATTAGGAGTTGTCAAATTTGGAATCTCTTCAATCGAATGACTCAGAAGTGAACCATAAAAACCATGGAAGCATCCCTGCCTTTGAACTTTGGCTTCTGGAGTGCAGGCTCTGGGTGAGCTGCTCATGTGATTCTCAGCACAGCTTGAACCACCCCAGTTTCTCACTGCTGCCTCTCTTCTGGCTGTGTGACAAGTCCCTGTCGTTCGCCAGATTCTGAGCCTCGCCTCTGCTACTCTTCTGTTCTCTCCCGTGTTTTATCTCCCCTCCCTTCCTTTGCTGTTTGCTTTCTCCAGCACATTTCTCTCTCTGCTAACCATATGCCTTTCCTCAGCTCTGCCCATGTTTCCATGCTCTTATTGTTTCTCTAAAGCCCTACAAGTCCCAGTCTCAGTGGGGAGGGCAATATAGGGCATGATCCCTAATGCATCTCTTGATGAACAGAGAACCATCCAGATAATTTTCAGTGCAAGCACATCACTGCCACTTTTCTCTATTTCTATATGTGAGCAGGAAGGAGTTCTCAGTGGGTTTGGTACCCAAAGGAATAAACCAGTCAGAGAAAAGTCCCCTTCAAGTGAGTTTTATTGAGAAGAGCTCTCAGAAAAACCATGAAGAAACCTGTGGAACTCAGGGGAAAATGGACACACCCACAGACACACCCACACCAAGTCCTTTGCTGTTACCGCTTGTGCTTTTTGCCTTCAAATGAAGTCTGTAAACCTATTAAACATTACCCCGAGTGAATTCTTACTGAACTAACATTTCCAGAGTGACCAAAATTGAGGAAAAGCCGTTTTCAGATTATGAGACAAAGCAGCAGGAAGGAAGACAGGGAAAGGCAGGGGAGTTTCACTTCCCAGCCCCTCCTCTGCTGCTTGCTTTCTCCAGCTTTGCTGATGTCAGCAATTGATGGATATGCTGCCATCTGCCACCCCTCCTGCAGGGATAGCTGCCAAACTCCCTCTGAGGTTAAAGATGAGATTTATTGGCCCCTGATGGTAGGAGCCACAGATGAGATGGCCTGAAAATGCACTCAGGTCCCACCAGAAACAAACCAAAAGATGCTCTGCTCTAGCAAGTGCAATGCTGATTACAAAGGTGATTTGGCACATGACACTCCAGGAGCTTCGCAACCACTGAACTACTCTCTGCCTTTGCAGGAAAAAGCAGGATTTCCAGTTTTGCATCTTTCTTGTCTGTTTTATAGCTGGATGGCTCTGGGAACACATTTGGAGGAACTGGTTTTAACTTTCTGTTGTTTTTTCCTTGTTCTTTAGGAAATTTCTTTCTGGCAGCCAGCAAGAAATCCCTCGTTTTCATGACAACCAAAGAAAAAGCAAGTGACCATGCATTAAAGTGAAAATAATCCATTTTAGAATGTGAACAGAGCTACAAATTACCAAGCATAAACACAAACCCAAGGAACTAGCTGTTTGTAAACTGATTGGGTTTTCTATACACAGGCAAAAAAAAAAGAAGTGAGGAAAGGAGGAACCATGACACTTTATTGCTCATTTAAATAAATAGATAATCGAAATTGTCTTACTGAAAAGTTCATTGTCTTCTTGAGCTGACTGAAGGAGTTTCAGCTCCACTTTCCTCTTTTTGTCCAATAGGAAATTACTTAGCCGCTGGATTTTGAAGAATTTCGAGAGTTGACTGTTGGTCCGGATCCTGTGCCAGACTCTGAACCTGTCATCATTGGGCATCCTCTTCCTGGAGCCCTAAAGGTACTGCTTACTTGGACAAACAGCCTGAAAAAGCATCCTGTGCCCACATGTGTGCCTAAATTGCATATAAACAAATTCAGAAACAGCAGAGGATTGTTTAACACAGGGATTTGCAGTGTCACCTTCAAAAAGCTCACAGAATTATTTCTGTGTCTTGCCAGGCAACATCAGCAATACAGCAAGGCCTTTTTGTACTCTCCTTTAGCACTCAGAATACTCACAGTAGCTGGGAACTTCAGAATTGGTCTTGAAAACCATAAGCCAGTCTCAATGCACCTACACGATACATGGAAAATGCAGAGTATTTAATGTTATGCAAACCCTTTTTTAGGAAATGCATTTGGGTATGGCAAAGCCAGGACCTCTGGCTCCAGCTGTAGTGACAACAGGTTTAATACTCTGATGGCAGCACTTTAAAAAAAGAGAGAATGCCAAGGATGCTGGCTAAAGTGTGGGGGCATTCCTTTAGTGCTGGAACTGCCCCTTTCTCTCCCAAAACTTAAGCCCTCACAGCCATTTCCCTCATGTAGTCATTTTCCTTCTCGGTTTAGTTTCGAACAACAGGAGTTGGTTTAAGTTTGGGTTTTGAGGTTGGTTGGTTTTGGTGGGGCTTTTTTTTTTTTTCCCCCCCTCTAAGCCCTCATTAACTCCACTCACGCTGTCTTACTCCGTTTGCCAGTACTTAAGTAGTGCTTTTTTAAAAAAGCAACCAATTAGCACCTCATCAGCTTCAATTAGAGGAGACAAAAGCAGTGTAAAGATAACTCAATGAGAGGGGGTGGCACAACATCATGTAATCATTTAAGACAGCGGTGAGCATTCACTGTGCTGGCTCTGCCGGGCCTATTCACCTTTTTTTGCTTCTTTCTGGATGCGTTTAAGACCGTGGGGCTTTCTTTTCTTCTTTTTTTTTTCTTTTTTTTTCTTTTTTTTTTTTCTGGGAAGCCGGGCCTCCCAGGAGTCTCAGAGTCTCTCATTCAGGGCTACCTGTTTACAGCTCAGCGACCAGAAGGACCTAAACAATCCTATATTGTACGCCCAGTGCTTCCTTAAACTTAGGCCTCCACAAAGGCATGTTTTCAGAAGCTGGGCAGAATAAGTTAAAGGCTGGCTTTATACTCATTAAGTGTTCTGCTTGTACTGTCTTTTAATTACACGGCAGGGCAACAATGTCTTTTTTTTTGTCAATGGAGTTCTTTGGAGCAGTTAATTTGGTGCCTGTACTAAATGCCCCCAAACATTAATTAGTGTGGAAGGAACCCTAATTTCCTCGGCGGCTTTCCTCTCCATTTACTTCCCTTGTTTTCACATAGGCTTGGATGAGCCTCTATAATGAAATTACCTCATTAATGCCTTTATTCTTTCAGAGTAACTCATTCAAGATTTACCATTTAGTTTTAATTTAATGCTGTCAAAAGCAAAAGGTGCATTCATGTCTTTGATTAGTGCATTTTTTTCCTCTCTAAAGAGTGGACAGATTTAAATTATTAAGATGGCAAGTAGTGAGTTATAATTGGATACAAGCAGCACTTCAGTGAATATTAAATGCTTTCAAAGCCTGGCCTATCTGCTCTGCTGACTATTAAGTGTGTCCAGTGAGTTCTTCTGTGGAGTTTGAATTAACGGCATATTAGCTACTGTGAAGCAAATGAAGTCTAATTTTGTTTATTAAAAACGTTGCAGTTGCATTTATGAACATGACGTTTCCTTGTAGCAGAGCCCAGTTTGCCCCATTATCCTACCTTGACCTCATTGCTTGGTTAGTCCAGCTCACACGGGGGCTCATCTTGGGCTCAGCCTTGCAAAGGCTGTCTGGAGACCTACCTGGGTATGGCCGGAAGGATAAGACCTGGGAAATTCTTAATATTGTCACCTTAGCTGCATTTAAACCCCCTGATAATCTGCTGACAGAGTAGAGGGGGCACAAAGTGTATTTATGATTAATGGGGAATGCACAGGCATGGAATGAGCAGGGAGGATTTAACACCAGATCCTTGATCTTTAATTGTCTCCATCCTCCCTCCTTTTGTTCACAACTCACGTCACAAGCTACCCAAGATGCATCAGAGAAACATGGATGGCAGAAGACTTCTGCAACCTGCTTGGCACGTGCAGTTTAGGACTAATTAATTAGAGTTTATTGGGTGGCTGCAGTGCTCCCAGTGGTCAAAGATCAGTCACATACCTGGGCCAGGACCTCTGCAGGGCCCTGTGCTCCCAGGGCCTTTCAGTTTGGAATATCTCCAAGGATGGAGATCCCTCAACCTCTCTGGGTCCCTGTTGCAGTGGTTACCCAATTCCACAGTGATGTTTTCCTTCAGTAATTGGCAGGGAATTATTATATATTCAATATTATTATATGTTCAATGCAAGCATCAACTGTGATAGGATAACTTGAATTGATAATATTTTATAAATAACGTCTATTATAACTTTATTATGTATTATATTTATTATAAATATCTGATATATTTAGTGGATATTATGTAGTATACATGTGCACTATATTTTACATCTATTATGACTGCAATCACACAGAGCAGTGCTGTTTATCTTTAGAATCTTTCCCACCTGTGCTGTAAAAGCATCTTGGGTTTGGATTAATTTCTCCTCCCAGCATGAGCAGGAGCAAATCTTTGTATTTATTTGTTCCACGGTGGAGCAAGGTCAGGGGAATTTTGAAGCAATTTCTGAATGCATGGCTTTCACCAGGAGCTGTGTCTCACTGCCCTCTCATGGCTGGATTATCCATGGACATCCCACTTTCATCTTCCTTAGATTCTTGCATGAATGTTCTGGCCAGGATCATCTCTCTGAATTCCTGCCCCTCTTGGCACAGCCAAACACCACAACCCCATCATCCCAAAGGAACTCTGGCATTCGCCTCTTCACCTCTGCCCTTTTCCAGCAGACACGGGTAGGACTGGGCTGTCAGAAATGTCATTCCCTAGGCAGTTAATCCCAGCAGAGAGGAAAAGAGTTCCTGGGAACATGAACACGACCCACACTTCCCAACGTGCTCATCCCGGGGTCCATCCAGCACTCACAGAGAGCTGCTCAGAGCTGAAATTCTCCCTGCTCCCCCTGTCTGGGAAACTCTGCCTCCAGCTGTGGACCCCCCACCTCTCACCTCCTGGGAAAGAGCAGCTGCAATCCTTGCTGCCTGCTCCCAGCTCCGGGCAGATCCCATCCTTCAGGCAGGGGGATGGCACAGGCATTTCCGCTGACTGTGCCAAGGACAGGTGACAATGCCAGTGGGTCACACCAATGCTGAGGAACCTCAGGGTTCCTGTTTGCAGGGAACAGCCAGCCAAGCAGGGGTGCTTTTCTGCTGAAAGGGAACAAACAGGGACAAGAACTAAAGAGGCTGGGGCAGCATAGCCCCCAAACCTGCCCAGTCTCCAGCTGCCCCACGCTTCTGTGGCCAGACAGGACCCAAATCCACAGCCAGAACAGCCTGGGGGGAGGTCCAGCTGCTCATTTCCAGCCATGTCCAAACATCCAGTGCCAGTGTCCATCAGTCCCTGCTCCCCTCTGCTCTGAACCACTGGCATCTGAGACATGTTGGCACCACTGCATTGACTAAATACCCACAAACACATACTGCCAATATCAGATTTCTCTGCCCACCCAGGACACACCAGCCAGGTGTGTCCCTTTCTCCCACTCTCCCAACAGAGACCTCCTCATTCCACATCCCATTCAGGCAACATCAACTTAGCCCTGGGCTGGTAAATGAAAGACAAAAAACATTCCAAAAATCATCCCTGCCTTTGAGAGTGTCCAGGCCTGGGAGAAAGCCCTTCCCACCACCCTCTTGGCCTTTTCCTAGTCCAACTAACTGAGGAAATACACATCCAACCCCAGAGCAGACAGGCTGGAATGTGTTGTTTGTGTTATCTGCACACCAAACACCACAGCTCCGAGCACCAGCAGCCTGGAGATGCTCTGGATTGCACTTCACAGCCTCAGTCAATGCCGCATGGGAAAGCCAAGTGATTTTTTCCTTTGCTGAGAGAGGAAAAAACAACAGCAAGTGCTGTCCCAGCTGACCTGGCCCTCGTGGGCAGCTGCATCACTGAACAGGATCATCCATCATGTCTCACTCTGCTATAGGAAAATACTGCAAGCTCTGGGTCTGGGGTTTAAAAGCTACTTTTAGATCAGCAAAAAGGTCTCTGGCTGGGACAATTCACTGAATTCACTGGTACATACCTGCCCAGAACAGGCTCGAGGGGTGGTATTAAGTCCATTATTCCCAAGGTTTGAATGATTCTGGCATTTTCCCCTCATGTCCCTGGGTGTGCCAGAAACCCCAGAGCTCCAGAAGCTGCAGCCAGCTGCAGGCAGGTGTATTTCCTTCCCAACGTTTTAAGAGTGTGGATGAAGGTCCCGTTCCCTGTCTGGCTCTGGGAGTTGTCCCTGCCGCAAAGCCAACACTGATCTCTGGCCTTGCTGGAGCCAATTCGTGGCCCACTTCCCGCAGAAAAATGGGCAAGACTGGGTATTAGGAGGGAATTCTTCCATGCAACTGGCTGAGGCCCTGGCACAGGTTGCCCAGAGAAGCTGTGGCTGCCCCATCCTTGGAAATATTCCAGGAAAGGTTGCACGGGGCTTGGAGCAACCTGGGAAAATGGAAGGTGCCCCTGCCCATGGCAGGGAGTGGGACTGGATGATCCATAAGGTCCCTTCCCACCCAAACCATTCTGCGATTCCAGGATAATTCTATGATTTCTCCCTGCATTTATTTTGCATCATTTCATCTCAAATTCAAATTCCCAAATTTAGATGATTTGTTAAAGGAATATTTTTTAAATTATTCCAGGAATAAAAAGGGGTGGGTCAAACATACAAGAATCATTCCTACAGCTGTTGGGTTACACTATGTGGTGACAGAGAGATAAGCCCGGAAGGCCGGAGAGACAGCCTCTTTCCTGGGCCCGGAGGTGNTGCTCCAGGTGATAGGGAGACACTGTGGTGAACATCTTTCCTGTTTACATGATGTTATATCCTGTTCTCTGGGGGTATTTAGGGAATTCACACTGCGCAATAAAGGGGATTTTGTTTTTGACTTTGCACCTGAAGGAGGGCAGAGTTCGCCCACGCGTGATTACTGCATACAGCCATCAAATAATTTTTCATTGGAAGCCTATTCCCTCGTCTCTGTCCTTTTTTGTCTTTCCTGGAAAACCTTATGATCCCTCAGTTGCTCCGAGAGATCTACTGGGATTACTGGAAGGTTTGCTCTGTCAGAGAGCCAGGGGGGTCTACAACACTTGTTCCTCTGCATCTTTATCCTTTAGCTAGCTTTCCCCCAGAACAGTGTTGAGGGAGAAGTTCAGAATTACTAGAAACAGATCAGGCTCACCTTTTTTCCTCACTGTTTTGCACTACTTCCCAATTCTTGGAATTACCCTCAAATGAAGCCTAGGAAACCAATGTGAAAACATCAATCAGAGGAATATCTTGAAAAGAGAAATCCACATCCAGCGGCAGCCAAAACAATCCCATTGCTATTCTCACCTGGTCTCCAGGTGCTCCTGCCAGCACTCCCAATAGTCGTTGCCATTCCATGAGGGTGACGAGGCACTTTTGGACATGTTCTTTGCCGTGGGATGGGACGACAGAGTGCAGAGGGTCTTTGTGTCCCTTCCAAGCCACCCCATGATTCCATGGTATGATCAGCACCTATCCCAATTCCATTCCAGAAAGCCCAATTCCATTCCTCCCATTAACCCAGAATTTTCCCCCTCCTCTCTTTGCTTCACATCAGGGACGTGTTGCCAAGTGCCACAGGCATGGGATGCCTCAGCATTCCCTGGGGATACCATTCAAGGCTGACCTTGTGTCCTCAGCGCTCCAAAATGCCCAGTTGGCCCCATTCCAGTCAGGAATGTCTCAAACAGCAGTGTGCGATGTTCCCTCCACCATCCCATAATTGGGACAGCTCACATAGAATGTGACTGACTTACTGGGTTTGGAATTCCTGGCTTAAAAAACAGGTGGTGGAATATCCTCTTGTGGGAATATCTGGAACACCAGGAGGTTCCTTGGAAGCTACGGGTCAGGGGCAGAGTCAGATGAACAATCCTGAACTGGTTTTCAGGGGATGCATCCACAGCCTGTGGTTGCAACAACTCCAAAGCTGTTCTTTCCCCTTGGGACAGCCAGGGAAAACATCCCCATCATGGATTTTTAAAAGGAAAAACGTCACAACTCCAGGCTACTTGGCTCCTCCCAAATCCACGCCAGCATTCCAACAGGCTTGAAGGACAAAACAACAGGAAACACCATCTCAGGGCACACACTACGAGCTGGGCATCACATTCCTCACTGGAACTGGGCTGTTCCCACATCTCTGTGACAGTCAGGAGCATCCCCATTTCCTCACTCTTCCATTCAAAAGAAAGAGACAACAGAGATGTCCAACACCCAGTGTGTAACCCCAACAATCCAGGGAAAACCACCTCACTCTGGGGAGAAGCATAATGCCCAGTTCTGGAAAAAAAAACAAAGGGCAGTACTGGAAACATTTCCAGGCATGGAGCCTCCCAGCTCCGGAAATGCAGCTCACAGGCTTCTTCATATGGAAACCCCAATCTTGCCTGAGACTGGGCTCAGGGAGAAAACACCGCCTGTTCCACCAGCCTGGCATGGAGCGTATTCCATGGACACCCCAGGAGGGTGTCCCTGACCACGGCAGAGCTTGAACAGGATGATCTGTAAGATCTTTTTCAACACAGATAGTTCCAGGAGTTTAAGGCGGATTTGAGCCACTTCTCAGCTCGCAGTTCCTTGCCAAGCCTCATATTCTGGGTTGCCTTTCCCACACATCGCTGGGAAGCGAAGCAGTGGCTCCTCCCCCTAAACACAGCCACTGCCAATTGCTGTGCCCTGCCCAAAACCCATCGGATGACACGAGTGGTTGATTCACTGTCTCGTCTGTTTTCCATAGTCCAGCACTTCCGTGACTCCAGAGTCAGAAAATCAGGGTCAATCCTAGGTTACAGGTACTGGCACGAAGCAGCTGCTGTGCTGGAAGGGGCAATTTTAGTGGCTCCTCTCCCCCTAGCTGGGAATTCAGTGCTGCCAAGATTCCAGCAATGATCATGGATTTAAACCTTCTTATGGATTAATCCCCAACACTCACTACCAAGTGCTGCTAGAGCTTCTCTCCAGGGAAAAAAGCTGTGCCCAGTGCAGAGGGGTCCCTGCCCATTTTACCAGGTTGGATGGGGAGCTGCTACTGACAGGGTAGATCTCAGGAGAACTTCAGGAATTTGCTGAAAGCTTCTAAGCAGGGACTTGTTTCCAAGTCTAAGGCCGCTCAAATCCTATGGCTCTCCAGGCTTCCTAACAAAGTGCTGCAAAAATGTGTCTGTGTGAGGCAATCTGCCTTTAACCCAATTTCAGGGAATAGTTGCCTGAGATTTCAGTTCAAATTTAAACCGGCCTGTGACACATCAGACAGAAAGAACTATTGAATAGCTCCTTAATAGCATGTGCAGTTCGAAACTGGGCGTACATGTCTGGGACCGAACATGCAGTCCCGATTTGGAAAAACTCATCCGGGACAATACGTGCTACCTGGTATGAGGACAAATTGTCTGGGACTGACTGTGCAGTCTGAATCTGGGAAAATGCGACCGAGATTGCAGAATAGAGAAAAATAATCCAGGGTTGAACGTACAGTCAAGATTTGGGAAAAGGTATCTGGGATTGCCCATGCAGTCCGGAATCAGGAACACGTGTCCGGGACTGCACATGCAGTCCAGATTTGGGAAGACATGTCCAGGAAAGAACACACAATCCAGAATGGGGAAAAACCGTCCATGACCGAACGTACAGTCCGGATCTGGGAAAAGGGATCTGAGGTTGCGCGCACACTCTGGATTCGGGAAGACACGTCCAGGACCAAACATGCAGTCCAGAATGGGGAAAAATTGTCCATGACTGAATGTACAGTCTAGATCCGGGAAAATGGATCCGGTGTTGTGCGCACAGTCTGGAAACAGGGAAAATGTGTGTGGAATTGCACGTGCAGTCTGGACTGGGGAAACACTTCCAGGACCGCACGCGCAGTCCAGAATGGGGACTAATCATCCATGGCTGAACGTACAGTCCGGATTTGGGAAGAGAGGTTCGAGACCGCACGTGCAGTCCAGAATGAGGAAAAATCGTCCAGGACTGAACGTACAGTCCAGATCCAGGAAAACTGATCCGGGGTTATGCACACAGTCGAGAAATAGGGAAATGTGTGCGGGACTGCACGTGCGGTCTGGACATGGGAAACATGTCCAGGATCAGACACGCAGTCCAAAATAGGGACTAATTGTCCATGACTGAACATGCAGTTTACAGATTTGGGAAGACATGTCCAGGACCAAACAAGCCGTCCAGGATGGAGGCCAATCGTCCATGATCAAATGTACAGTCCAGATTTGGGAAGTGATGTCCAGGACTGCACATGCAGTCAGAATATGATAAAATCGTCCATGACCAAACAAATAGTCTGGATCTGGGAAAACGGATCTGAGGTTGAGTGCACAGTCCGGAATCGGGAACACATGTCTGGGACTGCATGTGCAGTCCAGATTTGGGAAGACACGTCCAGGACCGCACGCGCAGTCCAGAATGGGGAAAAAATCGTCCAAGATTGAACGTACAGTCCGGATTTGGGAAAAAAAGCCAAGATGGCACATGCTGTCCAAAACAGGGACTAATCATCCATGACCGAACGTATAGTCCAGATCCGGGAAAACGGATCCAGGGTTGCACGCGCAGTCTGCAATCAGGAACACATGTCCGGGACTGCACATGCACTCCGGATGTGGGAAACATGTCCAGGACCGAACGCGCAGTCTGGAACAGGGAACAGGTGTCCAGGAGGGCATGTGCAGTCTGGATTTGGGAAGAGACATCTAGGACTGCACGCGCAGTCTGGAACAGAGGAGAAATTGTAGGTGATTGCCTATGATCAATGGGGAATTTCCTTGGGAATTATTAACCTCAGACACATGGAGTTTTGGAGGTGGAATCTCAATTTCAGCCTTGGGCACCTGGAGGAGAAGATGGGTCCTTAGCCATAGAAAGGAGAGCCCGGTGCCCTGGTGTGTCAGATGCACACAATGAGCTGTCCAGGGAATGAGCAGCAAATCCTTTCTGCCCCTGCCCTCACACTCGGGCTGGCAACAGCGCCAAGTGTGAACACTTAGGATGATGAGGGGTCAGAGCAGCCCCAGGTGTGAGCTGTGATGGTGAGGAAAGGGCAGCTTCTGCCAGGGACTGCTTTAGGAGGGGTTTCCTCAGCTCACTTGTGTATGGAGATGCTGGCAGAGAGGGGCTTATGGTGGGCTCCTGGGGGGTCTCTCAGGGAATGACGGTGAGAGCATCTCACAGGGTCTGTGGGAGCACCTGGATGCACTTGGATGTGGAGCTGTTAGGATCCGATTATTAAGGTTCTTTGGAAATTCCTCTGCCCGAATTAAGGTGCAAACAAGACCATATGCCATTCAATAGTTAAGGGTTTTATTTGATGGTAAATATGAGAGAGAGACAAAAAGAAAGAAGTAGAAAATAGGTGGGGGGGACAGAAAGAGATTGGCAGGGACAGAATAAGGAAAATATCACCACTCTGTGGATCCCTATGATGTTCCATTGATACTCTCCAGGTGGTCTTCTTAGTGGTGAAGGTCTACCCAAAAAGCATAGAATCCCATGGCTTAATATATGCTCAGGCTAAGTAGGAATGTCCAAGCATGTCCCCCTGGGGGAGGGGGGCAGTCTCTTAGAGCGGACTCTGGATCTGTTGCATTACTGCAGTCCTGTGGTGCAAAGCCTCTCACGTGAAAGTTCCATGGATGTGGCCTGTGGGGTTGGGGGTTCCATAGCTGGGCCAGTTTGTGTAATGGAGGATGGGTGTTTATTGCCTCTGACCAGAGGTTATGCCACATCCCCGAAACCTCCTCCTCCCCCCTCAGTTGGGTGGGAGTCTGTGTAAACCTGGCCTCTGTGGGCTGTGCTCTCCCCCCACCCCAAAGGTGGCTTTGGCCTTTTGTGGATGCATAACTTTCCCTCAGCCTGAGATGACTGAACAATACGTTTCTCTTTATCTAACCAGCAGTTTGACTTTCAGTCAAAACTCCCACTCTTCAGGGAGGCTTCTTTGGTTGTAGCTTCTTTATAATGAGCAAAACTTTATATCGATGTTTGAGGCATGAACTACTTTCAGTCTCTGACAGAAGCTTTGTTTAAGGGAAGTGCCGAGGGAGAAACTTTTGTGCCAGGCAGCGGCAGCTGAGCAGGTGAGCCAGCGTGTGGGTTTGCAGGGGGGAATCTTTCTCCTTTCCCATTTTTCCATTTGATTTAATCTTGCCAGTCCCCCCACTCACCAGTGTCCCTAGAAAAAGGGGGGTTACAAGGACAAAAGGAGTTGAAATTGAGGGAAGAAATTCCTCTTCCGCTATTGTCTGTGGTTAAACTGGGGGGATCCCCCTTCACTTGTGATTTGAAGGGTACTGACTGAAGGAAACCCTGCCTTTTCCATGGTGTTAGGGGTATCAATTGACTGGGAATCCCCGTGTTCCAGTTTTAAATGCAAGGGGAAAGCACGGATGTTGCCATTTTATGGGTTTGACTTGAAGGTAACCCCCCCATTTTCATCATCCTAAGGCTTAAATTGAGGGGGAAGCCCTGTTGTCCCTGCTTTTTAAGGGTTTTAATTGAGGTAAAAATCCCCCTTTTCCCATCATTTGAGAGCATTGAGGAAAACCCCTCTCTTTCTGATATTTTAGGGGAATAAACTGAAGGGAAGAACTCATTTGCCATTGTATTGGTTTAAATTGAGGTAAACACCCCCCGTTGCTTCAGTTTCAGTGGTTAAATTGAAGGGAAGTCCAGCTTTTCCACCATTTGAAGGGTTTGAATTGGGGTGTGCCGCTGCGTTTGAGGGCGCTTCTGCCCGTGGCCCGGCAGCGAATGTCGCGCGCGCGACCACTCCAGGCCCCTGGGGAACTTCTTAAGTGGAATGGGAATCTGGCGGCTGGGCTGCCGACAGGGACTGCCGGAGCCGCGCCGGTCCGAGGCGATGCGAGCGCTGCCGGGCCGGCGGGCGGGAGGGAGGTGCGGCGCGGAGCCGTGCCGGTGCCGGTGCCGGCCGTCCCGCCCGCTCCGTGCGGTCCCGTGCGCGGGGCTCGGGCGCCGCCGGCTTCTCCTCGGCCCGGC
>VZTE01003672.1:19749-89815 GCA_013397775.1 Eulacestoma nigropectus | reverse complement strand
CACAATAGCAACAAACCGCAACACTTTACTATCTTCCTCTTAATGGTAAAATTTGCTCTGAACACCACCTAGCCATTTGATATGTATTTCTGAACTGTGTCATAGAAAAAATTTTGACACCAGTTCTCTCCCTTCTCCCCTGGAAGATTACCTGTAGTAATCTAAAAATTGATGTTTTCTTAGGCTGTTCATAACATCCTACAGTGATGGAGATGCTACAATCTCCCCCAGCAGTCTGTTCCACTGCTTACCTCTTACTGCGACAAGAAAGGGGTTTTAATCTTTAAACTGATTCTCCTCTGTTGAAATACGATCTCATTACTTCTTGTAGTATGCTTGGTAATTATGAAGACCACTTTATCCTCTTTCTGTCTGCAGCCAACTTTTCTGCACTTGCAGTCCATTAGCATTACTCATTCCTGCCTGTCTTCTCTAGGTGATACAGCCTAATAGGTCACATCTCCTAAAGCTCTGCATATTCAGGTGATTCTCTGGTTTCTCTCCAAGTAGTCTGTAGCCTCCAAAATGGATATACGTAAGTTTCAAGTTGTTTTAATTTTACCCACATGAGACGTTAAATAATAACACTCACAATCTTGAACTTTTATTCCCAGGGCCTGATTAATTTCACTGTGATTAATCTGTGATAAAACACAATTTTTAGTTCTATCCAGAACCTTTCACCTACAGTATGACATGCAAACAATAAGTCTGAGGATATTATTCCATAAATAGTATTCCTAATGGCATTAGCCTGTGGACAGCAGTATCTGAATTTTTAAAGTGTTTTTTAAAGTGTCTTGTACTAATGGATGTAAATTATTGTAATGGATGTGACAAAGTAAATATTCCCTTGTTCCAGAGGAAAGTAGAATAGCTGTGCTGGTCTCATGCTTGCAGCTATCTGGCTGAAGTTCTCCAGATTATTTTATTCTGCGTTTATGTAGATATTTACACAGAGTTGGGTTTTTTTCTGAATAATGCACTTTTTTAGTTCTTGAACTGTTACACTCTTTTCTTCATTCCTAGAGTTTTAAAGACTACTATCAAAAAGTGTAGAACTGTGAATGGTGTAAGGCTTGCCAATCAGTCATGATGATAAACACTAAAGCATATACTGATTTACCAAAATATGGGCAAAGATCTAGTATCGATACCCAACTAGGACGGACAAAAACTCTCTAACTCCCTTAGGGTTAGAAAGTGTTTATTTCCAGTGCTGGGCCCCGCGTGGGATAGCTCCCTAATACGCAGTGCGAAGTCACAAAACAATACAAAGTCTATTTATCTACAAAAGCTCTGAATATTCAAATATTCAAAATACAAATGCATATTTATAACATTGACGCCTCCCATTCACCGCTTCGTATGGTAATTAGCTAAAAAATCATTAAGCATGTGTAGTTGGTTCCTTGAATTGGGTCAGTGGTCCCGTGATTTGGGGAGAGGTCATAAATGATGAAGTAAAACTCATCTACCTCATTTTGACCTTTCTACTTTTCTGGTTTTTGACAATACATATTGCTCTTGAAGGACCTCCAGTTTCTCCCTTCATTACTTTTGAATAGGGCTTCAAATGAAAAATTAGTAATTGTCTAGATTTCTTTAGATCTATTAGTTAGTGTTGTCTGTTTCTCATTATAAGCGCAGCTGAACAAATATAAAATGACAAACAATCAGTTACTTGCATCTCAAATCTTAACTCGATAGCTAATCATTAATTTTCTTAATTAACCCCAGCTGGGTTTTCTTATTGAGTTTATTTTAACTAATTTCAACAAAGCTAACCTCTAACTAAAATCCTAATATTTAAATGTTTAAAACTCTGTGTTTCAATACTTAGAGCATCCCAATCAGCTGAAAATTGTTCTGCATCCAGAAACATAATGACTTTTTAAATAATTTATAAAAATTTTCAGTTAGATTGAAAGATACAATAAGCTAATAGTGTGCTTGATAATGACTGAAATCAGTGTAAAATTTTAGTGGTGTTAAAAAGATGCTACTGTTCAATAATTATCATTTATTGTTTGAAGAAAATTAACTGTATGTAAATAAAGGTAGATTGAGGTTTCTATGTGATTTAGCAATAGCTATACATAAAATAAGGAATTAAAGGTTAATTTGCGGAAGTATTCACGAAAAATTTGGGTTGTGCAACTGCCAGTCTGCAGAAGCCGTACCAATGTCTATGAACTCATTAGGCATAACCTATCATCATAAAACCACCTCAACCTCAAAGTTATAGTTTCATGTGGCAGGATTTTTTAAGACTAGAGACAAAGTCATTATCATGGTCTTCTTTCCATCACATTGAAAAAAATTTTTGATGACAGAAAAATTTATCTGGTTTTGTTTGGGGTTTGGCTTTTTTTTTTAATAGTGTCAACAGATCTCCAGAAGTAATAAAATTGCATGCACTTAAAAGTAAGCTGAAACAGTAGTATTTTGTTCAGATCACATAAACTAAACCTCTTTCTATGGTGCTGTAGGTATTCTTTTAACTACTGGCTACAGGACCTTTCGATATAAGGCTACCAACAAGAAGGACTTTGTGATGAGAACTGGTTATCATTTATAAAATTAATGTAGAATTAATTCAAAATATTTCAATGGGAAACCTTCTGGAAGTACAAAATGAGGGAATTATAGCTTTCTTTCCCAAAATATAAAATAAATGAAGGTAACAATTAAAACACAGCCAGGAAAACTTAAATACAGACAACACAGGTACTGTTAAGATCTTTCTTGCAGAATTTGATGTAAATTTTATTTGCTTGAACATTTTTTTTTTAGTGTGGATTGTGTATGAAAAACTTGTATGAAGTAAGGCAAGATTGATTTGGTTCATTATTTTCTGCTATATTTGTATTATTTCTTGCAGGCAATGTTCTATTTTAATATAGTTATTATTATAATGTAAAAGAAGAAGAGAAATGAAATGCACTATTATTTATTCAGGTGCATTTCTGTGGAAGATGCCTGGCAGCAGAATATTTCAGTAAAGTTACACTACTCAAGATTATAATAAAATATGTTATAATATTCCTACCATTTGAGTGTGCAGACTATGATTTTCTGAGGATGAAGTACAGGTGTGGAGGTTTTCTGATACTGGCTGTCAAAGATTTTGTTTTTCTCTTCTTGAGTTTACAAAACCTGTGGGAGATTTTGTAAATGTGGCCATAAGATAGTACAAAGTGGGTTTTATTGAAATTACAGCATTTAAATAACTCTGCAAAGAGCTGACTGGGGCAACATTTCTGATGAAATTTGTGAACAATGTACAGTGAGTTACCAGACCAGGGCTCTAACACATTTCCGACACGCACTGTGAGTTTTCAGTGCACCTGTCACAAGTCAATTATACCTCTTATTTATTGGAAGTGGGCCAACCAAATAATGAAGAGCTATACCTGGTGATACCAACGCCATTGTCCCCTCTGCTAAGATCCAAGCCTGGATGGTGAGAGGCCTTGTGCACCCAGCAAGCAAACAGCAGCGTTTCTCAACATAAGCTCACAAACACCAGAGATTTAGGCAAGTATCACCTCTTGAATTGGAGGCACACACTCCATATCTAATTGCCACTGATGCATTTTTTTTAACTCCTTTGGGAATTAAAAAGTGTTAAAAAGGCTAGGCACTTTGAAAAATATACATAATTTAGGTCTTTTGAAAGACTATTCTTTTTAAGCATGGATAATGCTTTGGCTTGCAGCTCCTTTCTTATATCTCCAGGAGGAAATTTCTCTAACATATTTTTTCTTAATTAATTTAAAAGCCTTCCAGTATCTTTGATAAATGTTTGTTACTTGTGCCTTTCCCTGGAGAGTTTATCCCAAAAGGAAAATCTTCAAGTGAAAGAATTGGGAAAGAAAAATAGAAGAATAAGAAAAAACTTTTTTTCAAAGTCTTTTGGCCTTATTCATGAGTAGCTGGCCTTAAAATTTGTAGGTAGTTATCCTCCTAACCACAAAATATCTCTGCCTATGACCTTGGACTGCGCAATTCATATCCATTGTCCTGTCAGATGCATCACGGAGCACAGGAGAGGTGCACAGATATTGTACCCAGGACAAACACTTCAACTAAAGGCAGTCACACTTCATCAGCATCAGTTACAAAATGCAGCCACGCTGCACGTTAAAAATGGAGGCTTTATAAATGCTAAATCTGACCAAAGCATGAACAGGATGCTGCCAGGGTGGATTCAGTGCCCTGTGCCTTTTGAAGCAACACTCAGCAGCACAGTGCACTGAATATTTTTAACTCTTTTCCTAACCAAACAGAGTCAGAACACTATAAAGAACCATAACTTTTCCTACCCTACTACCAGTTTTAGAAGGAGCAGTGCTAGCTGGTTCTGCTGTGTATTAATGTGGTTTTACTTTTTAATTCCTATGTCTAAGTAAAAGCTTTGTATGGTAAAGGTAGGTCTGCCATAGAATCCAAAGGACTGAAGTGAAGTGAAGTATATCTGCTGTCTTTAATTTAGCTAGCTCAGGTACTGATCACATTGCAACAGCAGCAATAGAGGTTAGAATTTACAGCCCTTTTTGAATCAATAGCAGGACTCTTATCAGCATGTGGGATGCCTGCTGTAGATATGTCTATGGATACTGAAGTCCCTGAGTTGCTCTGCAGAGGACAAATGTGAGATGGATCAATTCAAATTAATGAGTTTAACCAATACATATTTTGAAAGTTCCAGTTTTTCCATAACATAATAGTATGAGGTCTGACATTATTTTAAGGTCTTGGATTGTTTGTAACCCTACCTTAGTCTAGCAGTCAGGCTATTTTAAAGTGAAGGTTACTCCAATACACAAGAGTGTCATAAGTCCTTCTTCTCCTTTCAAAAGTGTAACTCATGTAACCAACATCCTTCCTTCTCTGCCTAAAACACCTGACATGGATGCTAGATAAATGCACATAGAGAGGGCTTAGCACATTCTGAAACACGTGAGGTTCCCTCTCAACATCAAGAAACACCTTTTCACTGTGAGAGTGACTGAGTGCTGGCACTGATTGCCCAGGGAAGTGAAGAGGTTGGGGAGTCTCCCTCCTCAGATATACTCAAGAACCTGGTCCTGGGCAACCAGATCTAGGTGGCCCTGATTGAGCAGCAGCATTGGGCAACATGACCTTCAGAGGTGCCTTCCAATCTCAACAATTCTATCAACTTGTGGCCGAAAAATCCCTCACCACCCACCATAAGCACTTTTCCTAACTGATCTCTACATCAGCCAGCTCAGACTGTGTTTCCTCAGGAGCTGAGCTACACTTCAGCTGCCATTCAGCCATCAGAAACATAACAAGTGCCACGAAACGGGAATTGCTAAGGATATCTTGAGTGTAAGCAAGCCTCATTACCACCCTTCATCAGGATCTTCAAAATGGTGCTTGCCTGGGGAAAGGCACAAGCAGAAAGACCACCTGTCTTTCCCTATTAGCATCCTCCTCTTACATGACCACAGGCTGGTCTTCATGTAAGACTTGCATCTTTACTATCTGCTTGTAATGGGTTGAAACTGAGTTGATTGACAAGCTTTTAAGCCAAAGCGCTTTTGCGAATTTTGCATATTTAAACCTCCTGCAAGGGCGGGAAGTTCCTCTTGTTCCCGGTCTCCTGAGGGAGAAAGGGGGGGGGGCCTCTGAGCCACGGGCAGCCTCCGGGCCCGTCCCAAGCTCCTGCCTGCCCCCCTTCACCGCTTCTCCCTTCCCCCAGAGCTGCGGGCAGCTAAACTATCTATGGACTGCCCATAGCCGAATCCATCCGGCTCGGCTTCTGGAGAAATCAGGAGGGGCCTCCCCTCCCCCTTCATGCAGCCCGGGGGAGCCTCCTCTCCCCCCTCATGCAGCCCGCGCAGACCCAGCGGGACCAGCGGAGCCTCCTTTTCCAGCCTGCACAGCTCGCACCGAACTGAACATCAGCGCAGCCTGTGGGGAAAGACGTGAGGGAGAAGAACATGGAGGCTGCACGGTCAGGGAGAAAGAGAAAGTCAGTCACGTGGGACGACGCTGAGATGGCGGCGGGAGAAAAGGGGGTGTGCGTTCCGGCGCCAATCTTAAAACCCCTTCTAGCAGCTGCGGAGGACTGAACTCTTTAAATCATTATAAAAGTATGGGGAGATGAAAATCCATGCCTGTGAGAATTTACATTGCAGCCTGTGAAGATGTAAGAGAATGCCTATGCCAGGCCATGTAGTTGTGAAGCAGCTTTTAGAGGTTTGTGAAGAAGCAGAGAAGCCTTTGTGTTTAAGCTGGAATAATTCATGTTTCAAAGAGACTGGAAGCAGAGAACCTTTGTGTTTAGGCTGGAAGAATTCATCTTTAAAAGGACTTGTAACCCCATGTGATGACCCATGATCGCAGTATGAATATACTGTGGAATTGTCATGGGAGAGATTTCACTTCAGTAGATAATTTCTGGGCAGACTACTGAGTTGTGAAGAAATGTCCACAGCATCAGCAGAAGGGAACCTTTTTCCCTAAGCATAAGAAAGAGACTTTTAAGGACTGCAACACTGACCAAAATTGTGTACCCTTTGTGCGAGGTGGTAAAAGGAGGGGGGAGTGTGCGAGGGAGAAAAGGGAGGGGGGAAGGAGTTTTTACTTGAGAGTGCTGGAGGGAAGAGGTTTTGCTTTAACTTCTTATTATTTCTTGTTACTTTTAACTCTGTTAGTAATAAATTTCTTTAAATTCTTTAAATTTTTGGGCCTGCTTTGCATTTCTTCTGGTCCTTATCTCACAGAGTGAAATAGATGTGATCAAACCACTACACTGCTGTAGAGAGGAAATAGGACTTGCCCAGTTTGCCATGGAGGAAAATATCATAACTGGTTGAAGATTCAGTAGCCTGTCTAGAATATTTGTGTTTTAATTTTATTTATATCATTGATAAATGCAGGACCACCATTTTATTCTCAAAAAATATATAACCAAAATCTGAGCTAATAATAATTTTTCTCAGTCTCAGTATATTGCCAAATGGAATAAGAAATATTAGGAGATATTGGATATCCAAAGCCAGCTTTCACTTTGCCACAAAAAGGCAGTTGTGCTAAATCAAGAGTTCTATTTTTAAAAGAGATATCCAAGTTGACACCCTTTTGGATAATAGTATGTGGTCTTTTATTAAAAGCATTTCTGAAGCAAATATCATAGGGACTGTATTTTTGCACCTAGTATAATATTTCTACATACATGAGTGTGGATGTGACGTGTACAGATTCCCTGTAATTTATTCATGTTCATTAGGTGTAAAAGGAAAGAGCGAGATAAATATTCTAAATCTGGATAAACAGCCTAAATCATAGTGAATTGATGTGTGCTAAGCAGGATCTCCTTTTCTGAGATGCGTTACTGTTTTAAAGATCTCTGAAATTATAAAATGGGATTGAAAGAGCAAACAAGTTAATAAAAAGCAGACAAAATGGTCCAAGGTGTAATTTGTTCCTATGTCTCAACCCTCAGAAATTTTTACCATTGCTGAACAAGTATGTTAGCCTTAATGATGAGCAAATTAAATGACAGTTTAATTCCTATACATGTGGGAGTGCATGTGGTGATATCAATGATTTCTATTCGCAGCAATGACTCATCTCATCTGCTTCTTGAAATTCAAGTGAGAACTGGACCAGCACCATCCTTCTCAATGGTAGCACTAATTACTTTCAGATCTTACATTACACGGGGATCCTCTGGACTGTTCGCAGGAACTGAGCCTTTGTGGCTAATTAGGATCTAGCCCATAACTCTGAATGAAAGACAGAAATTTTTTGTTCAGTTTTTTTCCTCTAACATCTTTCCATAAACCTGCTGTCAACATAACCATCGCTAATAAAAAAAAATTAATAAATTCGTGAGCTTTCTCTCAGATTAAAAATAACACACTTCTCTTTAACAGAAGACTCTCAGTGTCTGCCAGCATTTATCTGAGATATATAAATAAAATTCACATCTCTTTCTACCTAAATGCAGTTGCCAGAAATTTTTGATGCCAGTAAGAATGTCTCTCCCACTTAGAGGATTCTCAGTATAAATCCAAAAACTTCATCAGTAACATTTGGAAAGATGCTCTAGAAGAAGCAGCACCAATACATTCCGTTCCTTTTCACCCTCTGGCTCTCAGGGTACTGAGGGCTGTAGGACTGCTGGTAATAAAATCACTTTAATTCTCTAGCACTTGCTACTGTGCCTGAAAGGGTAGAGTTTATTGCTAGAAAAGGTAGGAACATTGTACTATCTATTAAAAGTGTAAATACCAAACATTAGGGAAGTGATTCAGTAAAGCTCAACAATCATACACTGAAAGCAGTCACTGTCATGATATTTTTTGATGTGCATGCCCAGGATTTGCAGCAACAGATCATTAGAGTTTGGTGTGGCTTGTGCAGGCTTTCCTGGAAAAAGAAGAGCAGGGAGTACAGAATCTCTGAAGCAATATTTGTCTATTTTATTAAGATGATAATAGACTTCTGCAATATCACAGTGCTCTTTGTTTCCTTTCATCTTAATTAGGGAAGCCACGCAAAACTCTGAAGAGACTGGGTAATTATTTTAGGTCCCAGAAAGCGCCAAGTGAGATCCCCTAAGCCATGAAGGGAATGGCAGAATCAAGAGATGAATGAGATTTTGAGTGCAGCTTTTTCTGTGGAGAAAGTCAATCACAGAAAACCTATCCTGCTTTTCAGAGATGCAAAACAGCTGCACTACTTATCAGCTTCATCGGAGGTGAGCCCTGCAGAAGACGAAACAAGTATGTTTGATTTTCTTATGTTGAAAGCAAAAATGAGAAGCCTTTAGGGCTATTAGCCAATTTCATTTGACAACAGGTTTTAGATCCACAAAACAATCTGAAAACTGTGGATTTACTGTGTATAAGTGGAAGCTTCCTCTACAAGAGAACAAAAAAATTATTCTTTCATGCTATTATTTTAAATTTTAAACACAGATTTCAAATAGTTAAAATATCTGGCCTTTTCAAAACTGATGTATATATAGCTTTGCCTGCTCAACACGTCTGTTCTCATTCAAGGTATTATCTTTCATGTTCAAAGGGAGCAACACACAATTCTCATTTAGGTTCCTCTGATTCTTTCAAATAGTTATACTTGCATTAGGCTGGAGATGTGGTCAAAATCCACTTCTCAAATTTATTTACATTTGATATAATTCAAGAAAGTAAAATAATATCATTTGTCATTAAAGAAAGAAATACCTTTAAAAAGACAATCATATGAGAATTTCTACTAAAGCTATTCTTGGACATCCTTAGAAGTGTAAACAATAATTTTGGTAATCATTTTTACTCTTCATTCTTGAAGAAATTATACCTTGCTACAGTCAAAATAGACATGATACATAATATAGAGTCAGCAGCATTATCTTTCTCCCTTTTTTTTAACACCTAATTTTTATTTTTGTCATGATTTCAATCTGAATTAATTACCTTGTAGGAGAATGTAATAAGTACTGTCAGATATGGAAAAGGTCTCTTACTTATTAAATCTCATCTAGTCAGAATACAAAGGAAGAAAGAAGAGAAAATGTTTCAATGTGATGTATCTGTCATGATAATGAGTGTGTAATTATTGTGTTTCAGTACTGAAACAATCGCAAGTCATTTTGCTGTATATGTCTTGCCTTGTGACATTCCCTAGTACATATGATTTATTCCTGTATACAACATTCATATTAAGGCTTCTAATTGAAAACCATGTGTTGGCATGATACATGTGGAAGTGTAGTTCTGCTATGAGAGTGCTGTAGCTTGAATCTCAGAAGACTTTAATTTTCTGTCTAACACAGGCTCAGTCTGTGTTCTTCAGTTCACCATATACCTAACAATTTTCCACCACCTCTATCTATCTCTCAGCATGCCAGTCTGGCTTTCAGGTAAAGCTGATATCAGCTGAGATCCATCTCATCTGTGTTAGGAATCTAAAAATAAAGTGAGCACACACTAGAGAAAAAAACAAGTGCTAAGTATCATTCCAATTGGGGTTTGAATTTATTCAAGGATGGAGACTCCACAGCCCTTCTGGGCAACCTGTACCAGGGCTTGTTCACTCTAACAACAAAAAAGTTTATTTTTCTTCATGTCTTACCTGAATTTGCAATGAGTCGCTTGAATCACTCTTTAGGTCCTTTAAGTAGAAGAGCACCAAGAAATTTGCTTAATTTTTTGCCTCGATATTGAATGTCTAAAGCTAAATGAAGTGAAACACCCAGAATTACCAGCTGCAGTCAAATAGGTTGGTAGTCAGAGGAATAAACTCCTGAGGGTATAAACTATATAATTCAAGTCCTTAGTCTCATTAAGGAATTTGAACTTGCGTTTCCGCATTTGGATCATTTAGCCATCAGAATATTAGACCATTTGAAGTAGTGAAGTAGTAGTTTTCTGTCTCTCTTTTTTCTTTTTTTTTTCTTTTTTTTCATTAGCTGACTCACATTCCAAGCAGATCCATGTTTTGGATGCCCAGAGACAGGAAGATAAAATAGTACCTGTTCTGAGTTAGCACGCTATTTACTCATCACACCAAACTCTTCCCATGTTGTTCCCTTCTGGATGGTTATGGAAGCTCTCCTCATGAAAATATGCATCTGTCATGACCCACTTTCCCCCTGCTCCCTAAGTATTACAGGGAAAATGGGCATCTAACAGTGATAACTTCATGGGCATGTACATAAGTACAGCATTTTGGACCTTATTTCTGTATATATAATTGAACTGCATACAGTGCTGTAGTACTAAATGCACTGAAGCTTTGACTCAGCTGTGGACAACAGCTATTTTACACTTCCTGTGTAAATCCATATCCATCACTTCCATTTTCTATGCAGAGTGGAAGAGCTTCAGCTGTGCCTTTTACTACAGTATGGAAGCACAGTTTCTAACACCTTCTACGCATGGCTCGCTTCTCCTCATACCACCTTCCCAGGGGAAAAAATGGATGCATAATGTTTTCAGTTGGTTTTTTTCTTGTTTTTTTGCTTTTTTAATAACATCTATATGCATATTCCTGTACTCTTGTAATAGAAATTATTAGGTAAATAAAATATGCCACAAGCTGGAGGCAGTAAGCAATTATGTTTGAGGCTATCCTCATCCCAGGGGAATTAATTCTATAGCTTGTGAATGGAGTCCCCCCAACTCAATTCTCCACCTCCCTTTCCCTTTTCTCATTCTCAGTGGCATGGTGCCCAAAGGCAGTTACATATATAGAAGAGTTTTCCATTGCTGCTTGTTTCCATGAGACACCCCTGATTTTCTGACAAGCAGCAAAATCCCTGTTTAATTAGTTAAAACTAAAGAGCCTTAGAGGACTACATAGCTTTTTTGTATATGCAGTCATGTAAACATAGAATCCATCCCCTTTAGAGTTATTGGAATGTTTCAGCTCTGGGAATTATTAGAGATGCTGTAAGCACAAGTCTTTAATGTAATCTATTTATAAAACACAGGGAATCTTTTCTATTACTATTGAGACCTCTGGTGAATCTTCTCTTAATTATGCTGTATATAGTGGTCAGTATTAAGAAGCCAAAATATGGGTTAAATTTATTGTGCAGAAATATTTGAATATAATACCATTGTTCCCTCTGCTGAACACAGTTGAAATTTAAACAATGTTTGGTCATGTGCTTAACTTGAAAACACAGGAATAAATCAACTTCTGGGCACTACTGAGGTTACTGATGTAAAGACACATAGATTCTCTACTAGACTGATAGGGTTCTCAAACAATAGAAGATTGTTTAATGGAAACACCTAGCCTTCTGTGAGTATGTTTATAGGTCATTTTCTTATTTAACTGTTCCTTGATACGGTGTTGTGACTTTTACCATAAATGCTAAAGCAATTTATTAGATTGGACATTACAGAGAAACAACAGCAAAAAAAATAATTAAGCCTGTAAATTTAGTAAATGGCTTACTCATCTTCACTGCATAAAAAGAAACATGCCCAGCACAATAAGAGAGGTGATTCTACCTCCTCTACTGCATCCAGCTCTGGAGTCTTCAGTACAGGAGGCTCAGTACATGGAGCTACTGGAGTGGATCCAGAGGAGGCCACAAAGATGATCAGAAGACTGGAGTACCTCTCCTATGGAGAAAGGCTGAGAGAGCTTGGGGTTTTTCAGCCTGGAGTGACCTTATGGTGGCCTTTTAATATATAAAGGGGGCTTATTAAAAAGGTGTATGTGTGTATATAAATATATAAATATATATATATATTTTTTTTTTTTTTTTTTTTTACCAGGATTGTACCCACGGGACAAAGGGCAATGTTTTTAAACTGAAAGGATAGACTTAGATTAGACAAAAGGAAACTTTTGTGGGTATTTTTTTAAATGAAGTTATTGAGACACTCCAACAAGTTGCCCAGAGAAGTTGTGAATGACCCATCATTGGAAGTGTGATTTATGATTATGATGCTTTAGATTTCCCATATGTCCCTTCAGATGTATGAGTATTCATCACCATTATAAAATCACTGAGGTTTTAAAAATTAACTTTGCTGCTGTGGTTGAAAGGATGTAGAAGAAAAATTTTATTGAGAACAAAAGATGTGTACAACCAGTACTGGAGAAATCAAGTAAGTCAACATTGTGTTAACCTATAAAAGACAAAGGTATCTACAGCCTGTCCCCTAGCTGGGCATGCTCACAGTCTGAACCACTCAGGAGCAAGGTTAAGCCTTAACTCCAAGCTTGTCCATCTGTCTTTCTTTCCCTCACCTTTGTCACGAGTCCTACATCTTAAAATCCTTGTGCAAAAAAACCTAACAAAAAGTTATTCATTTAATTAACCACTCTTCTGCATTGCTTCCCTGTAGCCATATGTAATAATAAATAAGGCAGACTTAAAAATAAATAGAACAATCAGTTGATTTACAATCCAGTTTCTCTAACTTATTAGTTAAAAGCACATGAAAACAATTGAACTCTATTAAATACCAGCATATCTGAGCTACTGCAGACGGAGGGGAGTCTAACTCAAGGACTCTGCAGCAAGGAACTAAACTCCTCTAGGAGTCCCATTGAAGCAGTAGGAAGGAAAAACAAAAATTGAGATTGCTGAATGAAAGGCATAATCAATACTTCTTTTTAATCTTCCAAAATTCTGTCCTCTTTATTAGGAAAACAAATCACTCTTCTAGACTATTCAAAACTGCAGAAAGAACCCCAATGAAATAGAAAAATAATATGGTCAGGTAGCAATGCCGGATATTTAGAAACTCTGTGATCAGATCAATACCTTAGGGTAGGTGAGTCATTGTCTCATATAGGGAATTTTTCTAGAAACATTTTTCAGCTTCTTGTCATGTACTATGTTTTGATTTTTTCTTATTTTTTTCAGAAGCAGTCCATGTAAGAAGAGTTTTTATGTAAGTGCTCAAACACTTGAAGAACTCTGAGTAGATCAGAAGGGGTATGAAAACCAGCTAAAAAGTTTTCTAAGTAATTTTATCTCCAAATTGCTTGGTTTGGCCCAAGTTCTCAGCCATCTATTTTCATCCTGAAAGCAGCTCATCTTCAGTGCTGGTGGCAAAATTGTTACAAAGAGGGATTTGCTTAGAGTGCCTAATGTTGAGAGCACCTAATGTTCTGAAAAATGAATTTGGAAAACTTCCCAGCTTGCACATCTGCCCCTAAAACATAAGAATAATGGACTGAATATGAGAAGGGAGGATTAAGTGAATACTTCCTCTCCTCTGTCTTCCTTTACCTAAACCAATGTGGTCTCTCTGGATGACCTTTATCTCAAGCACTCCCCCACAGAATCCTGGCCACCAGCTAGCTTACAAAAGCAAAATACCTATCTGACAGGCAGATGTATGGATGTGATACTGCAAATCAGCTGGTTATATGAGCACCATATGTCAGCAGTTGGAAAGAAAGTGCATTGGAAGAAAACTCACACTATGATTAATTAGTAGCTTGAGAGGCCTTTTCTCACTGCTACTCTTTTTCTTTCTTTTGTGTTAGTGAATCTCACCTTGTTGCCCTGATAGTGAAGAAAGGGCATCAAAATCCATGAAGGACTGAACAGTCTCCAAATTAAATAAAGGTGGATAATAGAATCACAGCATTAAAAGATTAAGAGGATTCTCAGATCATCACTTCCTTTTCCTGCTTTATGCGGCTGTTTCACAGAATGTGCTTTCTTAACCTCCATCTACTTGGCAGTATGATCCAAGAAGTTTGGCTTCAGCTATTTGCAGTCTGGGACAACCCCAAAGCATAATATATGTCACTGTCAGAAAGTATTTTCCTGAAAATCAACCTAAACATTCCAGGTTTAGATTGATTAGCTCTCATTAGCTTTTACAACAGACATCAGGTGAAATTACTTATTTCATCCTCTGTGTTTAAATCTAGGCATGGAAAAATAAATAATGAATTTAAAACAGATCTCCAGAGGACAAACATATCTAACACCTGTTCTAGCTCCACCCATTTAGCAAAACGATTGAAACTATAGCTGGTTACCCCTCACCTCAAACTGTCCATTCACGTTTCCTCTTGCTGATCACCTTTGCTATCGCTGCTTATAACCAGTGATGCTGAAAGCCTGCACTCTCGATGTCTGCCTCAAGCAGGTATTTACTAATTTATTTTAGACTTCAGTTAGAAAGATTCCACTGGGGAATGAAGGAGAATTACTAGCTTTTAAAAATATATTAGTAACTCTGATGCTAATTGGAGAACTGAAAGTTTGCAAATGGATTGAATGTGATATTCAAAACATTTACTTTTTAATTACAAAACAATGACTAAATTTTGGGTCAAAATAAAACTCCCTTGGAAATTTGACAGCATCCACTTTGGTAAGAACAGTATCCTCCTCCCAAGTATGGACTACCATTTTAGTGAGCTACTATCCTGGTAGAAAAGACAGTGTAAATACAGCCTGGTCCATTTCATACAGCATCAGCCAAGTATGAACAGACAGCATGGAAAGTTTGGAGAGCTCAAACAGTCCTTCCATCTTCAGATGGAAAGGGCCAGTCAACTCTAGCCAGCAAGCAATGCCTCAGGGCAAAATCCTCTTCAGCTATCATCCTTAGCTCTAGAATGGACTGTTTGAATTTGACCTTGATGTCTACATGTGCTGTACATGCTTCCCGGAGCTTCAGCACTTCGTTTTCAAATATTTTGTCTGTTTTGTGCATTTTCAAGTTCAGAATCTTTTGCCCCAAACCAGGGTTTCACTATATTCACTTCCGTTTTGTACAGAAGGTAAATACTGTATAAATACATAGTGCACTCCATGGAAAGATAAAATGGATTTTAGATGCTACCATGACCTCCCTTAACGTGTCTGCAATAAATGAGTCTCTATCCTCTAGACAATACCTATTCCTTTTAGAAAGTAAGAAATATATCCATTATCTGATATAAACGTTGAGGTTTTAAGTTGGATCACTCACCACAGCCCCGGTACATTGAATGTTAACTGACATCAATTATTGGAAAATACTAGTACATTTTCCTTTTAGCAGAAAATATTGAAAAACTACACAGAACAAAATAATTTTTAAGGCAGGCACTAAACAGAATTCACTTCTGAACTATTTCACTTCAAGCAAACCTAGTGTCAGAAAAAGTCAAGGTAAGATGAATAAATAAAGATGTTTTTCTCTTACCTTCTAGTTTTCTCCCAGGCCAGTTTGCTCTTGTGGGATTTTGATGGTGCTGTTCTTAGCAAAATTTATCATACCTGAAGGACAAAAACATAGCCAGATGTTTTCCTGTAGACTTTGTAAATACCTGCAACCGGTTTTTATCTTAAGATTGTTCTACTAGTTTGATTGCATAATTTAATTCAATGTCTGGCATTGAATTCTTCTTCTTCATGTACCAGCCATAAAACTGCTGTCTTTTCTCTGTCTAAAAGTGGGGAGATGTTGACTCCTCTAAGATAAGATACTAAAGCAAAATTCCATTTATATTTGCTAAACACAATGTTGTTACAAGTGAATGGTATGCCCAATTGTACTGATAAAACAAAACATCGGTTATAATAATTATAATAACTACTGCTACTTTGAATTTAGAAATATACTTTAGCTAATATAAGACAGAAGCTCTTATGACTAAATACTCAGTCATTATTGTGCACACAGTAATTTTTCCATCATATAATGTTTAGATTTTTAAACAAACTCTAGAGAGTTGGAAAAGTAGGCAAAGATAACTGAACTGAGAAGCTTCTACTTAAATGAAATCTATCTATATATATAGATATTTATACACACACATGCAATTATGAATAAATAAAGCATTTCATAGATGTATTAGATTGTGGAAGCATCCCCTAGGAACCAGGCTCTTTCACATGTTACAGTAAGGTATGAGCCAAAATAAGATTACATCCATAAACAGCATGCTGTAGAGTGAACTTCCCAGTGAAATCAGAGCAGTGCCCATTGGGACACACAGGGACACGTGCTCGAATGACAGACTTATCCACATCTTTGGTTGAAGTCCAAGAATCAAAACAAAAAAATAATACAGTGTTTGCAGTGAATTTTCACATCAGCCGTTTTGTTAGCCATAGGCAGTCCATTAGCTACACTTTGCCCTTCTCTTAAATGTATTACAAGGCTTACTTATGTTTAGAAAGTTTCCTTATAAATTTGTAAATGCAAGTATTTTTAAGGCCAGATTTAAAGAAGCTGACTGTGGCAAAATGAGAATTGTGGTTAACTTTAGGATGTTGTCCAGTTTTATTGTACAGTCCCAACCAGTGAAAAGTGGGGTGCCCTTATGGTTGTCTGAGTCTGTGGAGGATACTGTTATGGGAAGAAGAAGCTAACCTATAGAATTCATCTCATTTCTTAATGTGTCTTTAGGAAAACCTCTCTGCAGTCTCCTTGAGACACTGTAACATTCTCCACAACTTTTCTCCTATCACTTCTGTAGCTATCAATAATCTTACCTTGATCCCCCTTCTCAACTGTCCCTCCCACTCATCTTTCCATAGTGTTGGAAATAGCATTCAGCCGAGTTGTATCTTTTATATACTAAAATAATGAAAACACTATAGTCTAAATAATTAAATAAAAATAATTAATCCTCAAAATCCAAGATAAATAAGCAGAAGGAATATACATAAAATATACAGTCTATCACTGAAGTACCAAGTCCTGTGCCAAGGCAGTTACAATAAAAGTATTTGAAGGGCCATTTATTTTGTAAAACCATTTTTGTTGTTATTTGGATTTACCAAAATTGCTCATCCACTGCAAAATTTTGTCAGAATTATCTAGATTTTACATAAAGGTGTCCATAAAAGCATTAACTTCCACTTTCGGTTTGCTGTCTCTTCTTTTTAGCTCTTCTTTCCATTCAAAACATAATTTTGATCCATTTAGTTATTTTAAAAAAATTCTAAGGCATTCCACAAGTATGGAATACTCTCATTAAAATAGAAATTTTTTTTAAAAAACATTGTAGAAGCTTATTAAATGGAACAGTTAAATTCATAAATTTGCTCACCTTTAGCTACACTTTAGCTTTTGGGACTCTTTTTTCATGCTGTATTGGTATGCTCAGATGTACTGTTTTCATTCTTGCATGTTTCCAATCTCAGACACACTGATGGCACTTAACTGCCTGTTAATGAGGTTGGCTCTTAAAGTAGCTAGTCTTCAGCCCAGCAGTGAAGCTAGGCCATGATTCTGTCCCATCAATAACAGAAATAGTACTGAGCTGTGTCAGTTGCTATGTCCTATAATCAGCCATAGCCCTTTTGTTTGACAGGAGATTCAGATATATCATACACATGGTATTGAGACAAATTCTTTTAAGAGCACTTGTTTTCATGCTGAGTTCATCCCTGGCTCTGGTGGATTGCCTTACCTGTGTATTTTCACAATCTCTATTCATTTTGCTACCTGTCCTAAAGGCCCCACTGTGCTCACATCTTGTGATAAAAATACATCAATGAAACACTCATCTTGCTGATTTCGCACTGGAAGAAACCTACCCCAAAGCCAGTCCAAAGACTTAAATATGTCTCCAAACCAATTGTGTGAGTGTAGAGTAGCGATTTCCTCTTACTGCCATAATATGCAGTAGATCCCGTAAGTACAGCTAGTTTGAGAACAAAGAAAGGGTCATTCTGTCCTATAACTTTCTTTCATAAATAGGATGTAACGGTAACAACATCCCTGTCGAAAAACACAGACCACTGATCAAAAACAATAAAAAAAAAGAATACGTAAATGCATTATTAGTCAGTAACTATAGACGTGTTAGGGTGCAGGATTATTTATACCAGACCTGAAAATAACTGATTTGTAATAGCCTTAATGTTTCTTGTTCTGCAGCCAACACACCCAAACCATTTTATGTGCAATTATCATGAAATTATACACTAGAACTGGCCAACTGTTTGAAATGCTTAGTCACATATTTACAATTGAAGTCAATTAGTTAAAGATTTTTATAATAAGTTGATTTCTAAACCATAGCTCAGTGATTAGTTTATAATTATTAATAGAGAATGTATTAGGACAAAATGTTCTTCTTAATTAATTTTTTTAAAATTTACATTTACACTGTCTGGAATTATTTATGTCCAACTTCCATTCCTGGAAACAACCCTGCTGTGAAAGTGCAGCCTTCTGAAGCATTTGGCAACTGAAAAACCTAGCTATGAAATTTTTCTCATCATTACATTTTTCTCTTTTTCAATTTTACACTTAATTATAGACCATTAAATCTGTTCCAAATAAATGTGTAAGATTTTCTGTCTTATGCAGAGTGGTTCTTTATTTACCATCATTGACAGAATGTTGGAACATTCAGAAAGAATTCCTTTAAACATTTCTTTGTTGTACTGCTTACTGTAGAAAATGCAGAAAACCTGAAAATAACTTTACAGTCACAATGCTTGGCAATAACACTCAATCCAAAATTGCAAAGTCGCCTGTATTTGTTGCAGGTTTTCTTCAGTCCCACATATAACACTTTTCTTTCCTCTTCCTTCACCCCTCTACCCCTCATCTTTTCAACATAAGAATATCTTTCAGTTCATTTTAGTAAGTTCCTTTTTTTTTTTTTTAATAGTTTTTCAGATCACTGAGCTTGGAAGCTATGGTTCACTGCTGGAACTACAGCCCTAACTGTGGTTTCAGTCAAGATGAAAAAGAAATAGATAAGAAACAGAAATATAAGAACAAGGTAGGAAAAAAATCCTATTTCCTGTGCCTATTAAAATACAGGAGAGAGACTTGAAAATTTATATTCTCTCCCATGTTGTAATGATTCTCAGGCCAACATTTTACACATACTTCTCCCTTCTAAACTTCACTATAATTCAGAGAGAATGCAGAGATCCTGCACCTCTGCGAGTGTGCTGGGTATGTAGAAAATCACACAAACAGCACTAAATCCATCAATTAGCACAGCACCTTGTAACCATTCAGAACCAGTATAGAGAGGTATCTATTTTTGTGGGTAATCTTTTAATCAGCATAGGGAAATTCAAATCTATGTCCCCTGTTCCCAGGGAAAAAGGGGTCTATAGCATTGAGCTAGACTCTGATCAGAGGTGCCTTTCCTCAAGCCATATAAATGGTGCAAAGACACCAGTAACACACAAACAGTATAGTTTTTTTAATTTAGCGATCAGGTTATTAAACAACAGACCAGGGCAAAATATCTGGATGAGAGTTGCAGCTACTACATCTTGCTATGCTTTTAAAATGAGATGTTGTTTGGATAAAACACAGAAACAGTGGTTAAGGCCTCCAATAATGAATTGTGTCCATTGTAGTTTGTTTTTGTTTTAGAGATTTTATATACTTCCTACTTCTCTACCTCTATCAAAATCCATTTATCTCTACAGGAATATATTGGCAAGGTCACAGATTTGAACCCAAGTTCAAGAATGTTTCTGAATACATTTAATTTTGAGCAGAGAAGTACCCCTCAGGATTGTGGAGGTTAAACTCAATATGTATTAAAATGTGAACAACACTATGTTATTTACTTTGGAATCAGATTCCCTGATGTTGATTGAGAAAAGCAAGTATTCGTTTGATGTTATTTCTGTTAGGTTGGCCAATGTAGTACCAAACCAGACACAGTGAAGTGGACTTTATTCCACCTTGACTGCCATCAGTGGGACAGAAGCTGTGTCTAGGCCACCTTGTAGACCCAGTATGTGCATCACCACTTGTAACCCAGGAGGTAAGAGGGTGACACAATCCATGAAGATGATGAAGTGACAAATGATTCACCAGAAGCATCGCTGCAGTTACAGAGATTTGTCACGTGCTGATAAGCAAAGACAAAAGACCGTCTTAAACTTCCAGCTCCAACTTCCAGTCATATTAAATACATCAGGATGAGGGAAAAGAGAATTAAATTTTTTTAATGAATTCAACATGGTAGAGACTGTTGAGAGACTGTACATCTAAACCTCACAGAAGACCTATTCCAAAGACTTTTACAGAGCAGTGGTTCAGTTAATGACACAGAATATATGAAGAAAAAAATGACACATTATAATGAAACAGTAATGGCTTCCCTGCATAATGTGAATATATCCCTGTGATACAGAATAGGTGGAATCAGTCACCTGAATCAGTCTCACCTCCACTGTGCTGAGAAAGCACAAAAACAGCAGCTGAGGAGCATGAATGGTGGGGCAACCAGGGGAAAAATAATGAATTAAATCAAACAGGAAATAAAGTGGTTGAGGGTTTTATCTTTCTCCAATAACAGATCAGTGGACTAGAAAGCCAACCCTTCAGCAGTGAGGGTTTCATTTCTGTTTAGGAGCTTGTGCTGCTTATAGTGACTCAAAGCCAGAATTCCTGCACAGAATTCCCAATAGAGGCCACTAGCATTTCAATAACTTAGAGAATGCCTGTATTGGATGGTATTGGACAATGATGGAGCGTCATTTTCAGTAAGTGCTGGGAGGTGCTCCGAACACTTGCTAAGGCAGCATACCTAGTTCCCTACACTCTCCAGTGAGTATGGAGATATTTCACACAACAAACAGTGCCAAAAGACAGCTGTTGTTCATTGACTTGTATTTCACATATCCATTATTTTTTGCCCTATTTTTTTCTAAATCTATTGTTTTATCATACTGGAAACAATTTGTCTCTATTTTAAATAACTTCTCAAGAGGATATTTGAGGGAGATTATTAATTGGTATGTCCTGATGTTTCTTTTCTTCTTGTTATGGTGATAGCATAGTGTTAAAATATTTCTAAAATCGTGGTAGCTACAGTAGGCCTCGGGAACAGGAGAGGGCTTTGTCTTTGCTAAATCATGTAGATCTGCACCAGTGTACCCACCATTATCTTGTACCCACCATTATCTTGTACCCTCCGTTATCTTGTACCCACCATCGTCTTTACTAAATCATATGAACCTGCACCTGTGTATCCCCCCGTATGGTAGATGATCAAGCTAAATGCGATGATTGTCTAGTAATTCATGCTCGGATGAAATCAATAGAACAACAGTAAGTCAATGATTAACATATGATTAGGCAACAGTTATGTAAGGAAAGGGTATAAAAATGTATCCATCTCGAATCCATGTCGGAGTCAGATTTGGGTCTGTACCCCTGATTCCCAGAGCTCTTCAAATAAAAGCACCTGCATATAATCATTCCGTGATTATGTGTTTTCCACGCTAACAATGGCATTATCAAACTCCTGCTTCCCACAATTATAGGCTGTAGATTCCTCCACTCCTCATCATTTATGATTAGTTGCTCAAAAAAATACCTATATATCACTGTTCATAAAATTCTCATACATTAAGCTGCTTAGTCTTTTTCCGTGTGGGGTGTTTTCATATTACATTTTTATGAAAAATAATCCTGTCTTACATGTTTTCAATTGGGAATAAAATCCTCATAAAATTAAAAAATGTTTCTTCCATAATTAGAAATTCTCTTAATTCTATAAATTTCAAGGTACAGTACTGCACACTCTAAGAAAAATATAAATTTTGTTGCTTCATTTATTTGTGAGAAAACACAACATTTATTTACCAAGAAGACATTATTATATTCTTATAATGATTATCAAAGAAACATACAGGCTCAAAAGTACAGTCATTGATAGTTTTCTAGGCAGTGAACCAGACTGAAAGATCCTCAGTCTGTTCTCAGATATCCAGAAAGCATTTCCTGTGATACTGAGCAATGGTTTGTGCCTTTCCATTTCCTTTGGAAAAAAGAAATTTCTATATTCCTTTTATTTTCATATTACACTTTTCTTACACAGTGCTATCCAGTGCTATCCAGTGTTTGTAATAAAAATAACTCAGTAACTCCTCCCTTCACTTTTTGGTGAAACTTCTCTCAGTAGTCAGAGAGGTAACCTGGCCAATAATAAGAAGAAATATGTGAGTCATTCAGTATTTTAATCTTGAAGGTTCCACCAGAGAATATAAATAAAATAAATACTAATTACTATAATTCCTATCATCACTATCATCAGTGCTGATTATACCAGTAAACCTAATAACATTTTCTCAAAGTGCCTCATTTTTATGAAATAGAATTTTCATCCCTCAAATGGGAGTTTTAGGTCCAAGCAGGAATCAACTGTTGTAGCATTTATGTAAACCAAAAAGTAGTAATGAGCTAAAAACCTTCTAATTTTCAAAGTTCAGAGAGAGTAGAGATATAACCCCGAAAAGTGCTTGTGAATGTCATGATAGCTGACAGTTATGAAAACTAGAGCCAGTATTTTAACTTAAAAAAAAGCAGTTTTAAAAGTGAGAGAATGTAGCTGATCTGTGAATTACATGTTAGTGAATATGAGGAGTGTAGACCAAAAGAAACATTTAAAGTAGAGAGATTTCTGAATGAACCCTGTGTAATAGGAAGAACCAGTCTGTCTTCTAAAATGAAAAATTCTGCTTCTTTGATAAATCATGATTTCTATAGGTATCAAAAAAGCTACAGGGGAATTGTTTGAACTTTCATTTATTACTTCTTTGAACTTTCAGATAATTATTGGCAATATTCCTCAATGATAAAGAAAATGAATAGGTTAAGAATTTTTGTGTGTAAGAAATAGTTTCCAGGACTGAAAGACAAAATCAGGAAAACCTCATTGAATACTAAGAGTGATAAGAGGGGATAAAAAGGCTCTGTTTAACACCAATCCCAGATTTAATACTTACCTGAAAACTGTAACTTGTCCTCTTTCTCTCAATTTTTAGCACTGATAATATTCACCTGCTGAACAATGACAAGAATGGTTGCTTGTCCTTTATTTGAGGAAGAGTTTTTGCACATAAATTAACTGGCTAATTTTAAGAAAACCCACAATTACTGAATCTCTGCACAGTTAATGATATCTTAGATTGTCTATACAGGATATTGTTTATCTTCCCTAAGATGTGTAGAAGCAGATGCTACTTTTCTTCAAACTCAGAGAAAAGAGAGAAAATATTTACAGATAATATCTAAACTTTCATTCATCAGTAATATTTGAAGTAGAGATAATTTTCTTTACCGTTTTTTATTCTTTCCAGGAAAGATTATGTCCTCTCCCTTATCTTCCCCTTCTCAGCCACTCCCCCCAAGAGAAGAGATTTGAAGGACTGAAGGACACTACTTATGTAGAAACAGCAGAGCAGCAAACTATAAAATAAAACATTGGAACATTTCTGTGAGAAATATACTGTTTGGTGTAAAGAAAGACGTAAGTATTTCCCAAAATAAAAATCACAAGTATAATGTTTCTGGCTCTTTTTATCACTATTAAGTATCTTTCTACAGAGGAACTGGAATGCTATCTATGAGCATGTTACTCTACCTCAAAGTGCTTTAAAATCAAGTGCTGCATGCAGCACTTTTCTAACTGACAAAATGCAACCTGTGCTATTAAATTAAAGTTCTTTCTGCCTTCTTCTCAGTGGTTCTTGAGGTTGTTTTTTTTCCACAGAAGACTTGTGAGAAACCAAAGATGTCTACAGATGCCTCTGTCCTGAGCTGGAATGTTAAACAATTCTTACTATTTTTTTTGTTGTGTAAGTCCCACGATACCTTCCAAGAGAAGCTGCACTCAATCAGTGTAAGCTGTTTCTAGTGATGTGACTCCTAGGGACTAAACAGTTTAGTGCTATCTTTGGAAAACAAATGAAAACAAACCCAGAACTTTACAGTCACAAAAACTCCTGAGTTAAAGATACCAAAAGGTAGTCAGCACCTCCCTGGCCCACACAGGTTTGCCCTCTGCCACAGGCACACGCTCCAGAAGCCCGAGAGGTGACGGCCACAAAAGACCTTCTCTGAGGGCAGGTGCGGATCTCTTGCACTGAGGTGGAGCGGCCCCAGGAGAGATACCTGCAGGACGCGGTGGCAAAGAGAGGCTAGGAGGCGAAGGGCTGTGAGAGGGGATCTCCCCAAGCTCTCCTTTATTGAGTCGAGGGACGAGGGTTCCAGGCGGGAGAGATCGGAGGGAGAACGCCGAGGATCTGAGGGTGCACAGGGTCTTTTGAGGGGGGGCGAGAACTGGGTGGGGGAAAGGGATACAACCAATGGGAGAGGGACAAAGGGGAGGGTACAGGGTTCTGGGATCCAGTAAAATTAACTGGGGGGAGGGTACAACGAACTTCAACCAATGGGGTACCGAACTCAGGAGAACTTTCCAGAAGGTGGGGCGGGTCCTAAACCGAGGTGCTGCCCTCAGATGTCCCCTCGAAGGCGGAGTCTTCCTCCTCCGAGGTGGAGTCTTCATGATTGGCGGCGGCCACAATAGGCGATGGACCTCCCACACCAAAACTCTGGAGAGAAAGAATCAGTAGATGAGAAAGACTAGAATTTCTGTATGTTTTTTTAACCAGATTGATGACACATGCAACTACAAAGACTTGTCTTCAGAAAAAATTATTCTTAGAAGAAAGATTCTCCAGTTTGTCCATGTGTGACACAACTCCACATATTCTTTTAGCTCAGATCAGAAGTGAATTTTGCCAAGCTAATCTCCAAATTCTCCCAACAGATTGTTCAGGCAAATGTCAGCCTTCCCAGATGAAACAAAACTGGAAGGTGCATTTGAGGAATGCAGACTCTGACTCTGATCTGTCATTAAGGCATACAGTTCCTGGGTCAGATGAGAGATCATCACAGCCGAAGGCCCCAGAGTGGGGGAGTACTTGGCACCTGAAGTTTCATTGTCTGGGTCCTCTCCTGTACTCACCTGCAGTCTCCTGCCTACTTTACACCCAAACCATATCTCATAAATTTGGATGTAAGGATGCCATAGAAGATTACATCAAAAATATTTCATCAGAAATCTATTACATTAGCCAGGCAAATTTGCCCGTGGTGAAGAAATGCTGATCATTCCCAGACATCCTCTTGGGTCATCAAAGACCTCCTCTGATCACAACAGAATTAAGTTAAGAAAGAAAATTAAACATATTTAAATGGTAAAATGTGTCAACTGCTTCCTTTAGGAAGGTATAGAAAGTGCAAATTAATACCTGAGCAGGTATAAATACTATGTTCATGAAACCTTGGTAGCAACAGTTGGAAAATCTGGAGGGGAACTGGAGAGATACAAGAAACTATCCCACTTGAAAAAGAGAATTGTCTTATTCTAGCAAAAAAATTTTAAAAGGTATTATTTTTCAATAGAGAAAACTTTTTTTAACATTTCCCTAGAAAGCCCTTAATAGAAAATTCACCAACAATAAAATTCCATAATTAATGGAGACAAGCATGGTTCATAATGACACTCTTTGTAATGCTGCCATTATGGTGATAATGAATTCTACACAAATAATCTTATCACTGTGCTAAAGAGTACCAGAAATTAACAGCATATATGAGCCTATAATCAGACCTCTGGGGCAGGGCTGTGGGTAAAAAACAGGATAGAAAGAGATTAAATACACAAAGATTCAGTTCAAGGCCAGGATATCTACCTGGGGGATTTATATATGGCCAAAGTGTCTAAGCATCCATTATAGTTGATGAATATCTTGTCAATACCGTCAGTCGTGCCTAAAGAGCCCTCACCTGATCAGTAGCTGGGTATGTTCTGGAGGAAGAGCTGGTGGCCCTCAGCCCAGCAGAAGAGATGCCATGAGGTGGCACTGGTGCAGTACAGCTGCAGAGCATTGGCTCAGCCTTACTAAGAAAAATTTGTTATAGAGGTGTGAGAAAGTGTGTGAACTGCAACTCTGCGAGACAGGCTAAGTGGAAACATGGAAGGTAATTGCTGAGGTAGTAAAAGCTATTTTAGAATCCAAGTGCAAAAAATACTGATGTGAAGAGGGATAAATTCCAGGGGGAATTACAGAGGCAGAAAAAAGAAGGACAACCAAGTATTATTAACCAATCTGTTCCAAAGAGCAAAGCAGACCCACCTCTCCCCACAAGGCTGGTGATTGGCAGACCAGAAATGACCTGCTATGTGCTTTGCATGACAAGCATATTCCTGCTCAGTCTGGTACACCACAAGTCCCAGACATGCTGCCCATGTTAGCACATTATGGAAAGATGGCTGGGGGTAAAATTAGAGGAAACTGAGAAGTTATATTCACATCCTAACAGAAGTTACAACAGTATGGAAATTACAGGGTAAATTACAGTCCCTGCTCCCGATGGAAAGCAGCTGCCACGCGAAACCGATTCCAGGATGATTCCCCACACCCACAATCTGCAGCCATTGCAGCTGTTAAGGGAGATGGAACTGAGGGTGGAGCAGAGTGGAGACACCACGACCAGGCTCTGCTGAAATCTTCACAGGGAGGGGAATTCAGTGGTACTTTGCAGCTGAAAAACCACATAGTACCTGTCACCGAGAGGAGGAGATATCCTGCTGCTGAGCCAACAACTATGGTGAGATCACTCTCCTTAGATGAACTTGGTTTATGATAACTTAATTGTAATATTAACAAACACCTCCAACCCGGAAGTACAATCTCTGAGGTAAAACCACTGCTCACTGGGCTGTGCTCTAGATTTTATTGACTGTATCTTTCAAAGCAAAGCAGGAGAACTTTACACCAATCAGTAACAAAGGTATGGATGACTAGAGTCACATAGGCTCTAGCCAAACACAAAGAAATAGTAAGTTGAGAATGGAGAAAAGTTAGGGAAGACTCCATCATAGCTGCTGAGATCAGTCAAGGGGCTGAACCTGTCTTCTCCCTCGTAGGGACACCTACTGGGTAAGAACCCCATTCTGTGTGTGCTGAATGCTTATATTGGGGATTAAACCTTGTCTGTGTGTTGCTTTGAATTCATTTTTGCAGTCAGACACTGTCACTGAAAGTCCTCGAGACTCAACCTGTCACAATTTTATATTAATAAAGAGTGTTATTCCATTAGCTGTTAGTGTGAGTCCTTCATAGGTGCTAGCAGTCACTGGCAGCAGGGAACATTCCCAAATGAAGAGGAAGACCTGCTTAGGAGTCTCCCTTATGTTGTTGCCTTTTTTCCATGAACAAGTCAGTCAAACCACCCCTTTATACAGCTGGCCTGTTCAGTGAAGGGTCCTCCTAATGGGACACTGACAGACTGGTCAGGCACAAGGATCTCAGTTTTCCTGGGATGCTGACAGACAAATCAAACACTAATGATCGAGTCCATCTCCCCACACCAAGGGTCAAAGAAACCTCCCTTTTTCATGTGACCCACATAAATAACTGCTCTGTATTCCTGTTTGTGTTCTGCTTCCAAAATAATTTGAGGCATGGTAAAAGGCACTCAAAAACCACTGACACAGTGAGGGAAGGTGACCAACTCAATAACTATAAGAGGAACTTAAATATTCTGTGCATGTCAGTCCCAGAGTAAAATTGAGTTGCCTCAAAAGGGTCATCTCTTTTCATTTTAAGTCTTAGATTTTACAGGGCCTAACCTCCAGCTGCTAGTTCAGAGGGGTGACTGCATTTGGTTTTTATCATGATAGGACATACCTTCTTCTCCTGATGCCTTCAGTAAAACCTCTCCAACTATCAGGTGCAGACCAGCCTGCTCTGGAAGTGGGCTGATGTGATTTTGCAACGTAACAAAATTATAAAGCTGTGAAACCTCTGGTTTCCATCTTCATATCTTAATTATCTTTTTCTTCTCCTTCTCCCTGTATGGTCTTTCTCAGTTCAAAATAAACTTTTTCTTAATTGTGGCAAATTGATTAAATTGGTTACTGTGTTGTCCTTTACCCTTTCTCCAGTGGAAAGGAGACCACACTCTTTATGTGCTTGTAAATAATAAGATCTACTTTTTCTTACTTTCCCCTCATGAAAGCTTATTTTCTCATTCCCTCAGCTTGTGCATGATAATGCAAAATAACAAAGCAGGGCACAACCCAGGAAGTTTTCTTCTCCTCTTTAAGAAACTATTTTGTGCCTTTACCATTTCCATTCCTGGCTTAACTGTTGCCTGCTTGTGGCATATGAATGCGAGACTCACAAGCTGAGAGCAAAATGAATCTGTTTATTGCAGAGTTAAGACAGTACTTATACACTCAGTGTGAGAATCTCTGTTCAGTCCTTCGCACGCAACCCAGTTGCAGGCTTGTAATAAATCCGTGGGCCTGACAGTTTGTTAGTTTCCTCAAGGTTTGCAGGCTTTGAAGAAAACAGGATGCCTTTCCTGTTCTCAGATAGTGTGTAATTTACTTTCTTCCGTGCTTCCCAGGAATTTTCTGCAGTGTCAGGCTTGTTTCTTTCTCACATCTACAAATGATGCAAAAGTAAAAGTTCATTTTGAGAGCTACTCTCAGATTAATGAGTACTCTATCCTTATAAGGATGCTTTTTCTGTAAGCATCTACATATGGGCCAAGTCTGATACCACAGAATGGTAAGCTAGATGCAAACTCTGCTTCACTTCCCACTGCCTGCAATAACTTGCTTTCAGGGAATGTCTCCCAGAGGATGGAGTCATGCCTCCTTCATGGGCTAAGGTTACTGCATTTACCATAGACACAGATTAACAATCCTTACCACTACCACCATCGTATTTTATTTCAGGCTACCACTCCACTGTTGCCTGTGAAACAACTGGGAAATGCAATGACTTTCTGTGATAACATCGTCTTTGCATTTAGGTTTTTTTAAATTCTGAAAACTAAGGGTTTCCAAATGCTGAAGTTTTACACACTGAAGTGATGCATGAATTTTCTTAAAAAAACCAAAATTATGTTTTCCACAGTTTTCCATCTGTTGCTCTAATTTAAGAGGTCTGTTTTAGATTGATAAAACTGGAAACATTGCTAAGTGTGAGCAAACTTTTTTGTTCAAAATTATCAAAGACTCATAGCATATCTTCTGGAACTTCTGGCATTTTCTGTGTAGGGCAGACTGAGATCAAGAATCAAGAAAGCATTTCTTTGGCTCAGATCTAAGCCAAATAAGTCTAGAACTTCATTAGTTTAGATTAGGCTTCTATACTGACAGCAAAAGTATTCCTGGCAGCCAAAAAAAATATTATTTTTTCCTTTAATCTCCCCTACTCAGAAATAGACCGGATTATTATAATAAAAATAAACCTAAATTATTTATTCATTTAATAAGTTTGGCTCATGAGCAGAGTCTTGAGCTAAGTAATTCTGAATTGGCATTTATAGAAATATATTAGTAAGTTGATTCACTTGAGTAGCAAGGAGGAAGAGGGGTTGTCAGGATAATAGTATATAATTATATATAACTATATGTAAAATAATTGCTCGCAGCATCTAATGTGAAGAAAGGGCAGAATTAGGAGTAGCAAGGTTACCTTATTCAGTGCCAGCATCTAATTTCAAGATGACTGCATTTTCACAGAAACTATAGGTCAATGAAAATACAGTCAAAAAACCCAAGAGTTCCTGATTTGAAACTGTTCAAAGTGACTTCACCTTAAAAAGAGAACATGAAGCAGCACTCTGTTAAAGTCTGAATACATGAAGAGGAATTTGAATAGGTACTTAACAGCTGTTACTGATTATACTGTTTGCAAAAAATAAACAAGCATAAAAAAATAATTTTTTTTAAAATTGCCCTCGAAAACTTGAAACCCTGAACACTGTGTAATGATAGATGAAATATATCAAGACCCCTGACAAAAATTTATGTGTGTTCAACCCCTTTTTTTTATACAGGGCTAGGAAAGCAGTGAGCTGAATTTCATATGTTTCCTGCCTGCGCCTCTCTTCAAAAGCATCTTTAAGCATTTGCTTAGCTTCAAACACTTTTATAGAATTCATTATACTGTGTGACTTGTGCATATGCTTAAGAGTCTGAATAAAAATCACTTTAAATATGTGCTGTGTTTGACTAAACTGGACTGTAAATATATCTGGTGCTTTTCCCAGTGGGAAACAGAACCTGGCAAGATTGTTCATTAAGGTCTAAATTAAGCTAGTCATCTATGTTTCCTGCATCACGAGGGATGATTGCTCTCCAGAGGTGATTTTTTTCCTCAGCACAGAGCTGTTCCATCTGGACAAGTTTAGATAGACACATAATTTTTAGATGGCTCCATGAAGACAGTGCAGAGCCAAGACTGATTTAAACATGCTACCTCAAGGTCCAGCAAGAGACTGCCAATACCAACATGAATAACATCCCTGCTTGTCATGTCACTCACACTGCTCCTGCTTCTTCGGCAAGTCCAGGAATGTCTTCCATCTGCTTGTATACACAAAAACCAAGCAGTACAATATCATTGCCTTTCCCAAAAATGCATGTTCTTAATTGCCTTTTTTACCATAGGCTGATTCTCTGAAATATTTTGAAAAAGACAACATCAGGCAGCAGTTCAGGATTAGAAGGAAGCTGGAAGTAAGCAATGACCAAATCATCTCGATGCAAAAAGGAGTAAGATTTGGGATTCATCTTCATCCTTAGCAGGCTGCCTGCTCAGGCTGCCACTTTTCATGGAACTCAGTCTGAAAAGGAAATTTTCTTCCTATCTGTTGTTCAGGAAACCAAACTGTTCAATCCAGGTGTGGATTACTGTGCCAAGAGGAAGCAACCTGAAAGTTATCCCCAGCAGTGTCTGAGTGAGATGTCAGTGTTGCACCGATGAAAGAGTTGTGACAGTGGCAGAGCCCAGAACCAGCAGACTGTCTCATAGAAAATACTAACTTTCTATCTTTGGCTGAATCCTGAATTAGATAAATGTCAAAATGTACCATACACTTCTTCACAACAGAGGGGCAAATAAATACATTTCAAGATAATAAAATTTTGTGAGAGCATATTAACTGTTATGTAGAGATTGGACCTCACAGTAAGAAAGACACACTCTTGCCTCTACTCAGCACTGATGATGTCAGACCTGGAATACTGTGCTCAGTTATGGGCTCCCCAGTACAAGAGAGTCATGGACACACTGGAGAGAGTCCAGTGAAGGGCTGCTAAAGTGATTGTACTGGAGCATCTCCCTTATAAAGAAAGACTGAGAGAGCTTGGACGGTTTGTTCAGCCTGAAGAAGTCTCAGGGGAGATCTCATGAATGTATGTAAGTAGTTGGAGAGGGGATGCAAAGAAGGCAGAGCCAAGCTCTTTTGAGTGTGCCCAGAGACAAGACCAGAGGCAATGAAACACTGGAGGTTCTATTTAAACATCAGAAAGGCCTTTGCTCTGTGAGGGTGATCAGGCACTGCCACAGGTTGCCATGGGAGGTGGTGAGTTCTCCCTCCTTGTAGATATTCAAAAGCCACCTGGACGTGGTTCTGAGCAACCGGCTCTAGGTGTCCCTGCTTGAGCAGGGAGGTTGGGAGATGACCTCCAGAGGCCCCTTCCAACATAAACCATTCTGTGATTTGGTGATTCTCCCTCCTGTGTGGTTTGTGTGGTAAAGAGCTGGTGCCTGCCTGGGGGTCTGAGCAGTGACCTCAGCTGGATCTACACTAGGAAATACAGTGTGTGGTGGTCTGTCTGCTCATCCTGAGACCAAGCAGTGCAGTTTACTTCATCCTATACAGATCAACTCTGTTCTTCCTAAAATAAGATGGTTTCATCTATTCGATCTTACAGGAACTGTCCATGGCTCTTATTAAATCAAAACCTAACATTTGGAACAGTGCTAAGCAGCAAAACCAAAGAATGTGCCAAGGAATGCACTAATGATTAAAGACTATGAATAATCCCACACTAATGCTGGGACTATGTCCTGGGCTTTTGTATTTATAACAAAATTAAGGACATAAAATAGAGCTTTAATTTCACTGTATTAATATTTAGCATCAATTTCCTAAGCGACACCTTATCCAGTGCTAAATCTTATAATGATGCCCTTGGTTTGATATCTAACCAATACTTCCTTTGTCAGTAAGATTATGGTCTTCCTACTCTGTTTTTGGCATGAGATGCCTCCAAGAAAATCAAGAAAAATTTTTAAAAATACATTGTTTGTCACTATTGTCATCGGGTTTGCATCTATAAATGCAGATAGGGCAGATATCTCTTGAAATTTATTTTACTTTCATGTATTTTTTTTTTAATAAGAGCCCCAAACCTTAAATTTAACACATAAAAGGCTGCTTTCTATTGTGTTTCTGAAGCCTGATATTAAAAATGAAAATACTATTTAGAAAGCTGCAACTATTTTTGCCTGAAATCTCTATACATTCGTATCATTAAATATTTGTTTTATAGGAAGATATTTTGTATGTATTTCAATAAGCATGCCTGAAAAGCACATTTATAAGCATGACAAAATAAATTATGCACCACTGATTAAAGGGAAATACATGTCAAAATTAGGTATGAACAATATCAGAAATGCTGGGTGAAGAACAGACATAGAAGGCTTTGTATGTTTTACGGCTGAGATTTGTAACTCTCACATTTGCCAAAGGAAAGTCGTCACTCCAACTTTATTTTTTAGTTTGAAAATGTATTACAATTCTTTGCTTTCCTTCTGGCTGCACTGGTATCAAATTTAGAGATCCGTATTCTTAATAAAATTAGTCATAGTTTTGACAAATCAAGTCTCTTGTTTCTCAGTGTCAAGCAACAGTAAATGTTCTTCAAACACTCAAATACATAAATAATTACAACTTCTTAAAATATAATTTAATATATACAATTCTCGTTTTTGAATATGGACAATGTAACATGCAAAGCTATAATTCAAGAATATTTTTACTGCACTTTCAATTCACACAGTGTCGTACAAAAACTGATGCATCATTCTTCAAAGAGCCTGTTTTCTCGGAACTAATGGAGGTGAACCTTTTCTCATATGTAGCAAATTGTCCTTCAAAACAACAATCATGCTAACAGGAAAGATCACCTTCACTTCAGCTATAGATTAAGTATAATTTAATTGTTATTTCTTTCGTTACATCGTGATTAATTTATTTAAGGTGATTTTGAGCAGAGGAGTTATGGTTTGGCTTCTACTTGAGCATTAATTCGTCTCTCAAAACATACAAGGTAATCAGAATTTTTTCTTTTTAACAACTACCTGTTAACACTTTACAGCTTTTAACTTTTAAACAAGGAAATTAAATTTTAAATTAAAATTAATAGCTTATACCCTACAATTTCTGTTCAACTCCAAGCCTCCATTTCTCCCTTCTTCCTCTGCCTTAGTCATTTCAGTACAGATATTGACTTTGCAAGGAATATAAGATTTCATCCAATTTGTCCAGTCTACATGCCTTTGAAAATAAGGAGCTGTAGTCAAGGTATAGATCACTGGAGTGGAAAGCTGGATTCTCATCTTAGCTTTGCCTTGACAGTTTGTGAAATCTGTGCAGTATTCACTGAAGTTTATTTTCTGAAGGTATAAAGGGAAGAAAAATAACCCCTATTATTTTCTCAAGTGCTTTTGGGATTTGGAAATGTGAAATGAAATGTTAGACTGTGACATCCACAAAAAATATTCTTGATATTCCTGTAATCCCTGTAGATGCACTTAATAAAACATAGTTTGACATGAACAAATATCAATGAACAGAAACACCTTATATTATATGCATATATTGCATGCTGATAAATATTGAAGACATTTTTAAAATTGGAGTTATCTTTAAATCAGGATTCTTTTACTAACTAGAAAGTTTGAATTTGTTTAGTCATTAATGGAAATGAAAAAAAAAATTCTTTCTAGATTTTACTTTTCTGGGATGCTTTCATTCTGGCATAGACTTTCTGTTTATACTGCAGGCTGATAAACATCATAAGTTACCTTGTTCATCCTTATATGCTCATTACACAGATAATTATTTCAAATGCTCCTGTCAAACTCCAGATCTCTTATTTTTTAAAACATAGGAAAGGGAATGTAGTATGCCTGAAAAAATCACTCCCCAGTCTGGACTCTGTGTAGTTCAAACAGTCCTTCTGATTATCCCAAGCTATGACATCTGGCCTTTAGAGAGAAATTTTCTTATGAAAAGACAGTCTAAGTTCTTGAATTGAGCAGTGATTCTTCTCCACATTGTAAGAAACTCCAAGAATGCTCCATCCAACATTCATCTATGTACTTTTCTATGTCAAATCTCTCTCACTGTATCCCTCTGTTCTGGAAGATGTCTACACTGTGACTTCCATAGGAAGAGCCCATTATTTAACTAAAGACAACAGACATTGGGACAAGGATGTGAGTAGGGACTAAAGCAGCTCGAATTAATCACCATCTCCTCCATCTCACCTGCCATGGTGTCATGGTTTGACGCTGGTTAGGTGCCAGCACCACGAAATCTGTTTATTTTCATAAGAGGAAATAAGGATTGAGGATTGAGGAAAATTGAAAACTTTAAGGCAAAACAGGTCCACACTTGAACAGTTACAGTACAAAGAAAATTTATTACTAACAGAATGCAAACTAAAAAGAAAGAATAAGAGATTAAAGTAACTTTCAAACACCTTTCTCTCCCAGTACTTCCCTTTTTCCACCAACCCGCACAAGGAAGACAAAACACGGGGTTTGGTCAGTGCTTCATTTCTTAAGAGTCTTTCTTTATGTTTAAGGAAAAGAGTTTCTTCTGCTATGCCGTGGGATTCTTCCCGCAGGAGATAGCTCTCTGTGAACCTCTCCAGCATGGCCTCAAACTTTTCACAGACAACAGTCCGCCCGAAACATGCTGCAGTGAAAAGATATCCCTCCCATGAGTCTTGCAGTCTTCCCACACTGCCAGTCATGGGTCACAAATAACATGGGGTTTTTAAGTCTTTTAAGGATGAGCTATTCCAGCCTGAAAGCAAAGGCTCTCATCTTCAATCTCTAAAAGCCTTTCACAACATCTACAGGCTCTGGCGCTGAGCACTATTTCACGAGCTGCGCGTGGATTTTTTCATCCCCCCATGGACTTTAATGAATTACAGAGAAACAGTTTGTAATATTACAGTTGTCACCACGGCTTGCAAGGAGAATTTTCAGTTCCGGCACTAGAAGCGCCTCCACTCTCTTTCCCTTCCCTCACAAACTGACCTTAGAGTCGCCATGTTGGCCTCTTTCACATGACTCTGACCTTCCCTTCTCTCTGACTTGGAAGAAAAGTCGGTGCCTGTTAAGTTGCGGCTAAGAAGTTGATCTTGTTCGGGCTTTACACTGGAGAAAGCCTCGCCATCCTTATGTTGCCGGCTGCATGGTGTTTTTCCCTGTTCAGTGTGGGTCATGCTGGCTGTGGGGAGGCCCCCCTGGCTCTGTGCAGGGGTGCCATGGCAGCTTCAGATGGAATCTCGGCCACGCGGTCCCAGCTCTGTTGGGGTTTTCCATCCACGTGGCTACTCACGGCTCCGGGGTGGCTTTCCCGGCAGCCTGGCCTGCGCCGCCGCGCTGGGGGGGAATGCCCAGGCCTGCTCTGGGGTGGGGCCTGGAGGCCCCCCTCCTTCGCCACCCTTCGGTAGGAAGCAGGAACAAAAGGGGACTTCGGCGCTTGTGCTGCCTTTAAATATGCGAATCATAGAGGCGCTACCAGCTTTTTCATTGGTTCAGCAACCTGTCTATCAACTATTAGCTCTGGGCCAATCACATAAACCCTCCAAACCGTTAAAGCCACCACACATGGTGAGATGAGAAGACATCAAAAATTATATTTCTCTTTTTCTGGTATAACCAGCTCGAGTTTCCTGGTTAGGAGAAAACAGTTTTGGTGCAAGGCTGCAAGAAGATTCAGGAATAAGGGGAATTGCTGGAAACAGGGCTGCAGAGGAGGTGTACATATAGAGGGCTTGGAGAAAAGTGTTCATGCTCCCCAAACATAGACTGAAAGTGCTGTGGATGAAGTTTGAGTGGGAGAACGGAAAGTAACCTAATCAATGGGAAAATAGAGGAAACACTGAGAGCTGAACTGTGAGATTTCTCAGGGGAGTGTACTACACTGAGGCCACAGCCAGCTTTGCCAGAGGTCAGGCCCAGGTCAGTTCTGCAAGGGAACAGGAAGCAGTGAACATCACTCCAGAGGAGGCTGGATGTCAGCACATGGCAGTGCTGGGGGTCCAGGGAGAAGCAGCAGCAGCTGGGAGGATGACGAGATAAAAACATGAAAAAGAGGCCCAACAATGACATTTGAGAACAATGGCTCTGAGAGGTGTTAAGTTATGGCTGAAGCTGCCCTGTTGGAAAGATTCATTAACCTTCATCACAAATTATTCAATTAGCCCTGAATTTAATCAGTAACCTTTTACTATGCTATAATATAGAAATAATAATGTTTAACTTCTATTATGAAGTCATATTCTGGTGTGGTCCTAACCAAAGTAGAGTGGATATTTAGGAATATCACTGGGTAAATATTCACAAATGTTTCAAGCTACACGCTTTTAACAGCTGACACTCATTAACAATATATATCTGTATATTTCCATTTCAAAAAGATAAAAACATCAAACAAAGTATTGATTTCATGTTCATTCAAAGGGTTTGTTAATAGAATCACAGAATGCCAGGTTGGAACAGGATCTCAAGGATCATTTGGTCCAACCTTTCTTGGTAAAAGCATGGTCTGGACAAGATGGCCCAGCACCCTGTCCAGCTAAATCTTAAAGGTGTCGAATATCAGGGAATCCACCACTTCCCTGGAGAGATTATTAGAAGGGCTGATTGTTCTCACTGTGAAAACTTTTTCCCTTGTGTCCAATCAGATTTTCCCCAGAATTAACTTGTACCCATTACCCCTAATCTTTTCCATGTTACTCCTTCTAAAAAGGGAGTCTCCATCTTCTTTGTAGCCACTTTTAAATACTGCAACATGGTGCCAGGGCCTTCTCTAAGTCATCTTCCTTCAGGGGTGAGCACACCCAGATCTCTCAGCCTTTCCTCATACATCAGGCTTCCCAGTCCTTTGATCATCTCTGGACCCCTTCTCTGGACCTTCTCCATTCTGTTCACATCATTTTTGTATAGGGGGGACCAAAACTGAACATAGGGTTCCAGGTGTGGCCTGACAACCACTGAGTAGAGTAGGATAATGCCTTCATCTCTGCTGGTGATGCCCCAGTTGATGCATCCTGTTGGCTTTCTTTGTTGCAGCAACAAATAGGTTTTCTTGTACTCGTTTTCCAAAGTTTGTTAGGTTCTAAGATGATGTTTTCAAGACATAAACCTTCCTCTCTGTCGTCTAATCAGATCTTTATCTCCTTCTCCTTCTGGCTTATGATGGGAAGTCATAGCCTCCTGTTTATAAGATCATCAAAGCAATTACATGACAAAACTTGCAGCCACTAGTAATGACGCTAATGTAAAATGTAAAACATTCAATTATCTGTAAAACTGACTTTAATTAAATCTTGTCAAAGGAATATATTTTCAAAGATTTGAATGCATTGCCTTACATGCCCACAGCATGCAAGGCAATACAATTGTGCTTTTCTAAATAAAGGCACTTCATGTCAAATTAATTTCCTTCTAAATAGATTAATAACTGTCCCTTCAGTACCCCATTATATATCCCAAACTATGCATAGGGAAAAAAACAAACCGAACAAAACAAAGCAAAAAAAAAAAAAAACCAAACCCAAACCCAACCAAACAAAAACCGACCAAAAAAAAATCCCAAAAAATAAAGAGAGGGGATAAGGTTAACCAACTACTCTCATAAAAATTAATGATTATAAAAACTGAACAAACTCCCATTGTGCCAAGATGGATATACTATAAGGAGATTAATGAGACATAAACCATTTCTCTCTGAAATCTGTTTCAGAGCTGGTTGTCATGACACTGGACCATTTAAAAAGCAAAAAAAACCTTTATTAAAAACACCAGATTACTTATGTGAATAGAGTTGGAGCCTCAGTTCATTCCCTAATGGACTTGTAACTCACAATATGTAGAAAATATGTGAAAAATCAGGTGGAATTCTCTCTCATCCAAAAGCACATCTCATACCATTCTAAACTTCAAACAGTTCCTCTTCTTCCATCAGTAGTTTACTGTGTTTGATTTTATTCATTTGAGATGTGTCAAACCCAAAGCCAGAGTGTTTATTGCATATATAAATATTTATGTCATGATTCACACAAACTCCCAAATTTCTTCTTTTTGTTGTTCTTTTATACTGTACATAAGACAGAAAAAAAAAATTGGGCCCCAAAGCTGTCCAAGCTAAAGGCAAAGAACTATAAAACATAAGTGGGGTGGAGACTCTACATCCCAGGTGCATTATGCAGTTCTCTTCTTCAGGAACAGGGCAAAGAAACAGAGAAGAAAAATATGTTTCACTTTGGTGAACACAGGAAGTGCCATAGAAGTCTACAGCAACTATCAAAAGTAACCCATAAATCCCTGGTAAATTATCATGTTCTCTGCACAGATTTCTTACTGTATACAGTCACTCTTTTTCTTATTACTATATGCTTGTTTACATAGCTAAAACTAATGTTAATGAAAAACAGTTGTTCATGTTCTCAGGTGACTAAAAGGAAACGTCAGATTGTATTAGCCCGGACAATCTCAATTCTTTCCCTTTACATTTCTATTCTTTTCACTGAGGCAGGTATTTCGTTGGGGAAAAAAGACTGGTAAGTATATATGTACAGTTGATAACATACTGTAGACCCACACAGTTTCTGAATTGAAATTGGGAAAGGACCAAATAGATATGCTCATTTTTTAATTTTTGACCACTTGGCTTAACAATTTTCAAGTCTTCCATCTGTGTCAAGGAGGTTATTAACTTAAAGAGAGGTTGGGGTTCTGGTTCCAGGTATAAGTAAGAGAACCCAACCCACTTTCAAGGAGTTTCTGCTATGATGAAGAATGTCATTCCCAGAGAACCACTGTAAGAGAAGTTGTATATGAACTTCAGGAACAGATTTAATCTTGTTTTCACTTTGTCCACTCAAACTTCAGTCCCATGAAAACTGATCTGACAAAGTTCCAGTGCAATAAATTTTGTTACTACTGCTTTTGAAGTGGTCTATTTCAGGCCTATAAATGTTGTCTTTTCTTCACTATTGTTCCATTAAACTGCTAAAGCTTTCCTAGAAAATGCAATTGAGTTTGGAAAGACCAATTTCTAAAGATGCATAATTGAATGAATCTAAAGCAATGAAAACACATATGAAAGAAGCTATGGAATAAAGCTTGAGAGCTTTCTCCCTTAAAAATGCCAGAAGTTAAAAAAATCACTTAACAGATGATAGGTTCTAGAAAGGCACCAAAATACATACAGGAAATATAAATAAAAATGCACAGAAATATAATGTAAATTATTAAATTAAAAATAAGTAGATGAAAGTATAAATTTTCCTCATTTCTGTTCTAAAGCTTCAAAACAGAGTTCAATTTCATTATAAAACTCAAGTTGTCTGCCTTACATAATGATGGATTGCATTACATGTGGTGAGGTGCTGAGCAGCTGTGTTGTTCACAGATAGACAAGAAAAAAAACCATCTGATCACCATCTAGAAAAGATTTATTGACATGTTAAGAATATGTAAAGGCATAGAAGACAATCAGGACTGCAAGTCTTCATCCAAGGTGGGTCAACATCTTTCTTCATTACAGACCCACAGGAAAAAATAAAAACATACTAAAAACATTACAGGGGTTTTTTTAACACAAACACACACAAATAGCAAACATCTCCCCACCAATATCCTGTTGTAACCTGTATTTAATTCAAATAGGTGTAAAAAGAGCTGTTATGCACCATCTCAGATGCAATGGATAAGAGCAGAATCCTATACTGGAACCAAGGTCTGTAGGCCTGCTGAGAATCAGTATGAAGGGCTAATAAAAATTTATCAGTGAGCAAACGAGCACTTGTGAAATATCTTAAAGAAATGTGCTTTGACTTTTTAATAGACAGATCCTTCTTAGCCCATCAAATATGTGCCATATAGCATTTATTTTTCTAAAGCTTTTAGCTGTATTTCTTTCATCCTGTATTCTTCATATTTCATTTTATTTACTCCCTGTGCTAGTGAAGCAGCAAAAATATTCTTAGGTCAAAAAAATACTGAGTAACAGAAACATTCACTCTCACTGAAAATAATATTGAACCATAGGTTATTTCCAGCCTACAAGAAGCTCATAAAAAATACTGTATCAGGGAAGATAGCACGATATAAGCAATGATCCTAAAATTTAAAGTGCTAAAAAGGTCTGGTAACAAGTCAATCACCTGCTACCTTGTAAGCAACAAATGAGTATTTTTAAAACCCAGCCTGTTATTCAACTAATGTAAATTATTGGCTTGGACCAGGAAACATATTCCAATTAGGAACTCTCACATGATTTTACAGCCACTCTAATTTTTTTCTTTAATATTACTCTTAAAAACAGTAGATTTAAAAAAAGGATTAAGCATTTTTGAAGAAAGCACATATCCACAGCTATTGCTACCTAGTCTTTTCTATGGAAACAAGGAGTGAAAATTGACCACTGCTGAAAGTTATGTTCAGTCAGTAATGAAGCCAAGCAATTCACACATACTCAGCAAATCTTCAAGTCGTGCTTCCCACAGAAAACACAATACACCAAATTCACAGATTTTAGTTAAAATGGTGCAAAAATGAACCTGAAAAACTTATCTAAGCTGACAACTCTCAAATGTTTTCTCTCGTTAAAGTTATTCAGTGGCCGGAAATCTCCAAAGTTCCCAGGAGATTTATTCCAGTATTACATTATGGTTACAGTTCAAATATTTTTTCAAACATGTAAACTGATTTTTTTCTTGCTGCAGATCAAACAGATTACTTCTTGTCTTATCTACCCTGAATCTGTAGAAAAGGTCACCTCCTCTTCTTTACAACAAAATTCTGTAACTGTGGGCAGTAACTGCATCCCCGTTCACAGCCTCGGTCATTCTTGTACATGTCATACTGCCTTAACCCCCTCCTGTTGGTCTGTATCTTTCCTGAAGTCCATTCAGTACCCAGAAGAGAACCATTCCTGGGAAAGGCTTTTGAGGAACAGACAGTGCAGTTATATCACTTTACAGATCCATATCTGTAGTTAGTTGTTCCCATTAATTTACAGTACCTTGTGTTGTCTTGAAAAGCTTTGTCTTATTTTCATATCATACGTTCAATTTGTTAAGACCGGCTGAATTCTAATCTGCACTTCAAAATAATTTCATTATCTCCCAGTTTTAGGTAGTCTGAAACAACAATTGAAGTTGTTACTAGAAGTACTTAACAACACAAGATCTAGATGTTTTACACTTCCATTAAAAAACAAAACAAAGCAAAACAAAACAAAACATGAAATTTCTTTCTCTGTATATTTGTACAACCTCTTTTTCACTCATGCTATAGTACTTTCTCAAGAATGTCTCAACAGCTTTTCTTGTAAGTAAGATGGGTGAAACAGGGCCAAAACATTTTCTGAAGCTAAGATATATCACATCTACAATTTATTTCTGTAGAAAGGCCTCTTACCTCCCAGAATTATTGAGCAAAATGAAGATAAGTATCAGGTTTATAATTTCCCTTTCCTTTTCCCTTTTCTACTTCTTCTGAGCTGCACACTATATTTGTCTGGTTTCAGTCTTCTGGCATTTCATAAACCTTTCAGACATTATCAATGAGAACATTTCTGAAATTACCTCAGACAGTGCTTTACAAATCCTCAAATGAAAGAGTTCTCCAAAGGATTAATTATTTTTTAGGGTCAATATGAGAAATTACACTTTAAGGAAAAAACAGCCCAGCATAAGCTCCCATTCTGTATCTCTACATTCCGTTACAGATAGGTTTAATGTCCAGTTTATGACAGTCAGGCACTGATCATAACAGCATGTCAGGACCACAGTGGCTCATAGAGAGCTCTCCACTTGCAATTTGGGTTACACAGAAAATGCAGTGGAATACAGGAAAAACTCAGGGAAGAAATTGTGTTAAGTGAAATGTCACGTTCATAATTTCATATATTTTTCTATTCTAAACATGCTGGTAGGACTGAATAAGCACATTTTAAATGATATTGTTTCAACACATCATTTTCAGTTCATCTTAATCACAGACTTTTCTTAATAAAACAAATAGTTCCATGATACACAGGTGCCAATGAAACCTGGTTTATCTGGATTCATGCTTGTTGTTGACTTATTGTATCATTTCTAAAAATTGGGGGTACTTAAAAGGATTGCCTCCTATTTGAATTCTCTACTGCCCATGCTGAAGAGCAGCCCCACAGAAAGGAGCTTGGGGGTCCTGGCTGATAGCAAGTTGAACACGAGTCAGCAGTGCCCTGGCAGCCAGGAGGTCCAAGTGTGTCCTGGGGGGCATCAGGCACAGCATCACCAGCCGGGCAAGGGAGAGGATTGTCCTGCTCTGATTTGCACTGGGGCGGCCTCACCTCGAGTCCTAGGGGCAGTTTTGGGTACCACAATATAAGAAAGACATTAAGCTGTTAGAGAGCATCCAAAGGAAGGCAACGAGGATGGTGAAGGGTCTTGAGGGGAAGCCGTATGAGGAGCGGCTGAGGTCACTGGGTCTGTTCAGGCTGGAGAAGACTGAGGGGAGACCCCACTGCAGTTACAGCTTCCTCGTGAGGGGAAGAGGAGGGGCAGGCACTGATCTCTTCTCTGTGGTGACCGGGGACTGGACCTGAGGGCATGGCCTGAAGCTGAGTCAGGGGAAGTTTGGATTTAGATATCAGCAAGAGGTTCTTCCCCCAGAGGATGATTGGGCACTGGAACAGGCTCCCCAGGGAAGTGGTCACAGCACCAGCCTGAAAAGAGTTTAAGAAGCATTCAAGTGATGCTGCTGTGCAGGGCCAGGAGTTAGACTTTGATGATCCTTCTGAGTCCCTTTTCCATAATCAAGAAGTCCATGCTGCAGCCTCTGCAGCAGATAAGATTCTCTGGCAATTATTCCTTCTCCTGTCCACATCTTTCACATTATTTTTATGACTTTATGAATTTTTTTCCTGCTGAAAGTCTAAATCAGACCATCTAGCCCTCAGTAACTAAAAAGAGAACTCAGAGAGAGTGAATACTGCAATAAAATATCTTAAGCCAGATGAGATGATCCCACCTTTAGAATATTCTTATAATGGACCTGGATAGTTTAATATTTTTCTGAAGGATAGTTTAATATTTTTCTGAACCATCCTTAGCTTTTCTCCCTAAATCACCAAGTGTAGTTTAATAGAAAAGTCCTCCTGGTACAGATCTTGAGGACAGAGAAAAAGTAAAAATATTACATCCTGGCAGAGAATTTTCCGTCCCCTGGCTTTCACCTTCAGTATCAGGAAATACAGAGGGAGAAAGAAAACACTGGGACACCTGAGGACTTGTCAACTCAAAATCTTCAAACTAAATTCGATCTGCTCCTTCTGTGAGTTAATAACATGAGCTATGGGAAATACCAGGAACAAGGTTTTGCAGACAAGAGGTTACCCTGGGATGACACAGCAGTGAGTTAGCACAGCAAGACAAGACATTCAGCAGATTCTTTTAGTGAGTACAAGATTCAGCAATGCAAGACAGAGGGTTAGAAAATCAGCCAGCAGCTCACAAATGTTTTCAGGATATCATGTGCAGAAGTGTGCACATCAGATTTGTGTTCACAGAAAATAGCATTTCTGCTTAGCTATTCCAGAAAAGGAAATTCAACAGAAATGTGTCTGCGTAATCAAAATAGGGACTGACCAAGTTTTCAAGTTTAACAACAACAACAGCAACAAAATTTAAAAAAAAATAATAATTCCCAGTTAAGTAGTGAAATGTAGAACTTGTGCTGCCTACAAAACAAAGTGTTTATGGATTATCACTGCTTATTGGACCTTCTTATCAAAATATCCCGATTAAAAACTATCTAGTTCCTTTTAACTATCTAAATAAATAGCCTTTTTACACTAAGAAAAATGTTCCTCTTAAGGCCATGTCTTCACCTAACAGTTCTTTTGCAGAAATTTGGAATGTCAGCTTTACAGTGGAGTCATTACACTGCACTACTGTCTCTTGCAAATATGCCGGATGCCTCTAAGTTCTTTTATGAAATACATTTGTTTTCTTTAAAATTAAAGGAAGGTAGCGTACATAATGTGAGAAGATACATGTACACAAGGAAGTAAAAAAAACAAGTATCCATTCTTAAGCCCTGAGGATGAGAGGCTAGAGGTGAATTTGTTCCCACCCAAATGAGGGGGCCACGCACAGACTGGAACTGGGAATTGCCCCTCACCCCTGCAAACTGCTAAATCACGACCACGCATTATGTGGAATACTTCTGCTTAAAAACAAAGCCAAAACCATACTAGGGATCATGATAATAGCTCATCAATTTGATCAGACAGTGCTCTGTCGCCTGATCGTGCTTGGTTTGCTGCTACGGAGCCAGGCAGAGTCTGATGGGGAGCTACTGCAGACTAACTGGATACTGGGATTGCATAGCTTCCCTTTCTGGAAACTACTTTCTCTTTCAAAGAAGCCTCAGCCAAGGAATGGTACCAAAATCTGTTTTACGGGAGATAAGTAACACTGCTGAATTTTCTGACAGAGAAGCTACAATAAAATTGACTAATGACACAGAACAAAACCTGAGTGTTACATTCAAAACTGACGAAGCTTCAAATCAAAATCTATCTCTGACTTATCTTTGTTCTGACTCACTCTGATGGCTTTAATAATTTACTCATGTAAAATGGCTTTATTAATATTTAAGCTCAAAAATGGGTAGGCATGTAAAAAATAACATTAAAACCACTGGGTATTTTTTTTCTTTATTTCCCCTTTAGTCATGTTTTACAGCTGTAAATATCAATGGAGTTGTATTACATTCTGTATTTATATTCTGCCTGGTATACTGGAGAAAACCTAAGTGACACATTCTACATGCTATATCATACAAACCACCTCCTAGCTAGTTACTCTTAAAATGTGACTGCTCAAATCTGTGTCCAGGCACAGGCATAGGAATGATATTTCCTTACCACACACATATTAACTCTCTATATATGCAAAATCAACACAAATTCTACAAATTCCTTAACATTTGAAATGAGATTTATTTATTCTTTAGCTTAATTATAATCTAGGTAAAGATTTTTTTTTTTTCCTCAAGAGGTAATTTAAAGCCAGAAACATTCATGAGAGCTAATTAGTGATTCTTTCACTGATTTTCATTTTTGTTCAGACACACAACTCCCAATTGCAGGCACTCTTTTTGCACCGGCTTCTGCAGGACTGGCTTTCAATCACAGAGACATCTAGGCAACAGAGCTAGATATTTTATTTCTTTTTCCAGTGTCTAATTCAGAAACCAACATAGCTGTCCTCTTCCCTGAGAGAGTGATGAAGGCAGTCTCACTGAGCTTAAATGCACCTGTTAGCTGAACTCGCTCAGGTGGACTAATTGGCAAAGATAACTGTCATACTATGTTAGGAATTCATTACTTCTGCAGACTGCCTGGTAACAGGTTCAGGCTTTTCTTGGGGGAAGAACTGCACATTTTTTCATAAAATATAATGGAGGAAGACAAATTCTAGTGAAAAAAATATTCTTTTAATGTATTCAATCCTTAAACTAAAACTGAATCAATATCATTTTTATTATGTAATATCTTAAAATGAAAAGGATATATTTGGGATGAAATGGGAATAATAATCCAAATTAGCCAAATCTATTTGAGGAAATAAAAGGCTGAGAGCACAGGCTGAAGCCCTGGCATGCAATTGTCTTTACTTTTTGACATTTAGTGAGCTCTGTGTCACAATATCGGCACAGGCTTCCCCCCACTGCCTGCCTATAGTTCAGGGGTTGGCTGAGCCCCAACAGAAACTTTGTTTGCAGTCATCCTGTTCTGGGGGTGCCAGAGAATCCAGCTGGAGGGATATGATCTGTGCCATGCCGGTTGGCCTCAGGCCAGAAAGCAGCCCCTGAATCATTTCATTTATCCGTCTGGCTGCAGCTGTTAGTATATAAAGGAAAGCACATGAGAAAATGGGATCAATAATGGGATTCCTCCATGTTTCTTCCTTGGGGCACAGAAAAGGCTTGATGTCCTTAACAGAAGTAAACAAACCCAGAATTAGATCTAACAGAAGGGTCTTTGGGAAAGTCAGGACCATCAAGCCATGTGCTTTATATGTTGAACCACAGCATACAACTGAATTTTTCTCCTTTCAGATTGTCACATCCCACCTGCTTTATCTCAAGAGCACTTTGTCTTTCTGTTTACTTCATACTCAGGAAATAGCTAGGAAATTATACTTAATCTTTAAATCAGTTGAGCATTACCTTGAAAGTTTCTTCCCCCAAATAGTCTGACAAATCCAAAGAAATTCAATTGTTCATACCACTGGTGAAGGTATGGAGGGGATGAAGTCTTTCTTCTGAGCCACTGAACCGACAGAGGTAAAAAGGCAAGTTGCTGTATTCAATAAAGATGGCAAGACACTACCATAGCAGAAATCCTGTAAAACTACAAACAACACGTATAAATGCAGAGCAGGTCATCTACCCATGAACGAGGTATGAAAACAATGGTCATAATTGCAAAGTAAGGTAGGAACTGGCATTTGAAGGGGAAGGTGCCACACCACACCTGGTCCAGCAGGGTTGGTTCTGGTCCAGCAGTCACCAGGCATGCAGAGTTGTCCTGTTGCCACTCATGGATGTGCAGACTGTGTGATAAAGTCTGCAACTAGTGCAAGAAGTACGAGCTCTGCAAAATGTGTAGGAGCTGTATCACCAGACCAGGACTTAATGATTTGTGAATGACCCCAGTGTTTTCTCAGCAGTGCAAAAGCACAGGCAATAAAGAGCAGACGTGTCAAGAACAAGTTAAACCTGGAGATTCATTTTCAGATATAAAGGCTTTTATGTCAAGGTCACCAGCTCAAATCCAGCTAATAGTGGGCCATCCATCTACAGCAGTTCTTGTAGGCACTCACAGGAGGTGAGGCTTCCCCTGTTACTGCCGAGGAAATACCTAACACTGATATTCTCAAAGTGAAACACTTTGCCATCCTCTTGCAGACCCCCTGAGCTTTAAAGATGACATCACGATGCACATGTTTGTGTTTAAATGGAGACTTTTTTACACAGCTGACATGGGAGATCTTAGATATATTCCATTTGTCTTAGAAACAAAATGTGCTTATGTAAAGCCCATCCCGGGCGTCAGTAACTTGGAAGCTGTTTAAACTGCAATAGCAGAGTTCCGTGATGGAAATCCACAAGGAAATAGATATGCAAACACGGTTGTGTGTGCACTGTTGCGGAAGATGAGAACTACACAGCCTTAAGCTTCATGTGAAATTTGTCCTAGACTGCAGAAAGGCCCTTTTATTAACCCACATAGTGAAATGTTTAATAATGCCTGGAATTTTCCTCCAAATGTTTTAGCCTCTATATGCAAGGCTCAGTCAAATCTCATGAGTGGACAAAGTGTAGGTAAATGCAACTAAACCAATGTACAGTAATCCAGAAGGATGCAGTAAGTCACAGAAGAAAACTGACCCCAAATGATGGTGACATTTTTTAGTCTATATTGTTTAATTATGTACATACAGTATTAGGAGGTGTATCTCTCTGCTTAAGAAATACAACTGTGTTTTTGGACAGAAAATTATTATATGGCTAAAAATTACAAATAGAAATGCTTGGAAAAAATTTGGAATGGGAAAAGGGTGTAATTTATAATTATATCTATATAATACATTAATAATTTAAATTAAGATCTTTTAAGAATATATATAAGTTGTTATTAATATGTTGAAAATTTAGAAAAGATGGCCAATGGAACCAATGCTACTAAAGGTAGACCCAAAACCCAGAGCCACAACAGTAAGTTTTTGTTAGTTCTAGTTAATATGGTTTTCATTATTTGTAAGTGAAATAATACCTGATTATCTATTCACTTCAGAATCACCTGGTAGCAAAACCAAAACAAAGACACTTAAAAATACCAGCCAGAAGTGAAGCTGCTTCTCTATCATCTTCCTCAAAGTGATACAAATTTTTAACTAAGCATCCAGCTGCCACTTTACACATTTTACTATAACGAACTCTGAGGATCTGCACAAATCAATGAACATATTGTGGTTCTACATGCTACAGACATTCTTATTTCAGTTCTCTCTCTTCATCATCTCTACTCTCTAGATATATTGCTCTGGACTAAACCAAAAACATATCCTAAATAAAAAGGAAAGCCTAGTGTCTAAAATTTCTTACTTTATACAGAATAATGTTGTCAAAGAAAATAAAAGGTCTAAAATGATAAAAATATTAAAAAAATACACAAGACCTCTTCAGATGACCTGTTCCTCTGTTTTATATATTCATGTGCCTGGTCTTACACTATACAAAAAAGATAAATGAAGAGGGGTTCTAATGTCTCAAGCACTGATAAAAACAACAATAAAAATTCAATTTTTTTAAATCTTGTTTATAGTCAGTAAACATTTGGCTAAGAAATCACTTAGTGCTCAATGAAAAATTCAGTAAATGTCTGCTAGAATGAACAAATATAAGAGTTTAAAAACAAATCCATATTGAAAAATATGAAATTTCTCAACAGCTCAGACAGTTATTTTAATATTGTCACTTTTTAACTTTCGTGTGACAAAACAATTAATGATCAGTAATACATTTTTAAAAATTATTTAGATAGAAAATCAATGTTATAATATCTTGTCTAGAAAATGCTACCAATATTGTTTTCTTGTTTTCTGCTCTTTCCTTTAAAATTGGAATTCTCCTATTTTAAAGCCTAATCTATCTCTATTTCTCTTTGCTTCACAATTTTCTCACATTCCATTTTCCCTTGCTATGACTGAGAGATACAGCATGAAACTGAGTTTATGAAAAACAGGGCTTTTTAAGTCAGAATATGGAAAGTTTTGGCATCTGTGTATTTTTACAGGATTATCATACACCTTATTTTGCAACTCAGTTTTCAATATTTTTGTCTGTCTTGGCATTATTGGCTGACTGCTAAATCCAAATTAGCATGAACAAAGTCTGTGTTTTATTTCTCTTCCGAGATGCACAGAAGTGCTTGGCTGTATAAACTTCAAGGATGTTCCACACAGGAACCTCAAAGTTTAGTGCTAGAGATGCAGTGAAAAACTGTAAACAAACTGGCCAGGAAGAAAGTCAAATAGCATCATCTTATGCCTTTGGTATCAAATATTCTTAACACTGAAGCAGGAGGAGTGAGCCACATAACCCAGTTTAGTCAAATTATTTGGATTATAATATCCCATGCTGCATAAAGATTTATATTTCTCAGATTTGGCAGCATCCCAAAGTCAAAGTCACATATTTAAAGAGTGTCAATACTAGACTCTTTGTATTTATGTTTAAAATTACTTGACTGTATTTGGAAGCACTTCTAATTTGCAGTAAAACATGCTACAAAAAGAGAACCATCTGCTTATGAAAACAAGTATACAGCTATCTTATATTCCATATGGCAAGAACAAACCACTCTTATTTTTCTCCATTTAATCTGCTTTCCAACATTGTCTCCTGGCTCATTTCTTCTTTCTCCTCTCATTCTCACCTTCATTCATACCTTCAGCTTTTATAAATTCAATTTTCACGTCCATGTATTATGTGGCTACTCAGCCATCCACATTTTTGCCTTTTACCTCAGCATTTGTTTGTAAATCTGGGAACTGATCTCCCACACACCAAAACAACAGACAGCCTGACCACTTTCTTTAGCAGGGAGTTTCTGTTGCTTACCCCTGTGTTGCATTCTTTCTTTGGAGGAGAAGGTATGAGACCCAGCAAGAAGATATAATTCAGCAGAGAACAGAGCAAAAAAAGGAGCCAGGAGACATTAGTGGACTGGAATTGAAGAAATAGCCCTTGACAAATGCAGTCAAAATGTTTATTAAAATAGGCCATAGGCCATAGTCCAGTTTTTAGGTAAATTTACTGTCCCATAACATTTGAAACTCCTAATCCTAGGCTATAGCTCCTCCTAGTCTGAAGTCTGAATGTTCTGAATAACCCTAAATCAGAGACCAGAATGTATTTTAAGCCACCTGTATAATACAGCTTAAACTTTATATTGTCACTTTTTAACTTACGTGTGACAAAACAATTAATGATCAGTAAAACATTTTTAAAAACTATTTAGGTAGAAAATCAATGTTATGATATCTCGCCTAGAAAATGCTACCAATATTGTTTTCTTGTTTTCTGCTCTTTCCTTTAAAATTGGAATCCTCCTATTTTAAAGCCTAATCTATCTCTATTTCTCTTTGCTTCACAATTTTCTCACATTCCATTTTCCCTTGCTATGACTGAGAGATACAACATGAAACTTAAGACAATGTTTTTCACAATGAAAGGCTGAGTGCTAGGATATGATTCCCCTAAAGGTTATGGAATCAATGTTTCTGTAAATACTCATATCTCAACTGGAGAAGGCTCCAAATAAACTGATCCGGTTTTGGGAATGGCTCTACTTTGAGCAGTGGGTTGAACAAGATGACCTCTGAAGACATCCTCCAACCTAAATTATAATGGTTTTATAACTGAGAGATGGCTAAGGAAGTCTTAATAAGCATGTCTTTATTCTTACCTGCTTCTGCTTGGAGACAGGGCAAGGAAGACTGACTGAATATTGAGAAGTTGTGGATTCTAAACATCCAGCTTCTAAAATGGATGGAGGACTACTTTTACTTCATCTGCCAAGAAGCAGGGCAATACATAAAGTCAGACATTGGAGCATGGAAGTGTCTTCTTGGAACAGCAACAAACCCAAACCAGAATACTCAAACAACTGTTTTTATTACAGATGGCTTTAGCCCCTGAGGACCACAGGGATCTGGTAGCCTTTCTGTCCAAGGTGGAACACACAAAATCTGAAGAGCCCATAGCAAGTTAAATCATAGAATGATACAAATGTTAAGGTTGGAAAAGACTTCTAAGATCATGAAGTCCAACCATCAACACAGCACCACCACCATGTTAGACATCAGGAAAAAATTCTTCAGTGAAAGAGAGATTGGGCACTGGAATTTTCTGCCCAGGGAGGTGGTGGAGTCACCGTCCCTAGACGTGTTTGATAAAAGACTGGATGTGGCATTTAGTGCCATGGTTTAGTTGATGAGGAGATGTTAGGTCATAGGTTGGACTAGATGATCTCAGAGGTCTTTTCCAATGTAGTTCATTCTATGATTTTGTTATTCTGTAAACCATGTCCTCCAGTGCCACATCCATACATTTTTCCAACACTTCCAGGAATGGTGGCTCCACTACTTCCCTGGGCAGAAAATTCCAATGCTTTACAACCCTTTCAGTGAAGAAATTTTTGCTAATACCTAATCTAAACCTCCCCTGTCACAACTTGAGGCCATTTCCTCTTGACCTGCCTCTTGTCATTTGGGAGAAGAGACTGACGTCCACTCCTTTCAGGGAGTTGTAGAGAGCAATAAGGTCACCTCTGAGCCTCTTTTTCTCGAGGCTAAACACCCCCAGCTCCTTCAGCTGCTCCTCACATGACACCTCTCATCAAAATATGAAGTTAATTTCATGAAGGCCTCGTTTCATACCAGATAAAGATCAACGCAACAATGGTGTGAACAACTGAAGCTCTCTGAGCTGTAGCTGTACTAGTTTGACCATTTAGATGTTGAAACCAACATAGGAAGCACAGTAAGAGCACAGTTTGATTTGCTCACTTCAAAGTACATTTAGGATGGACAAATATACATGGGAAAAGTACCTTCTCTTCTAATGCGTTTTGGACTTCCCCTTGCAAAGTTTCACTTGTAGAAACCTATATTCAGTCATTCCTTGAGACAAAAAGATAGTGAAACAAAGTCTGCTGACTCTGAAATGTCCCCTTAGGAATTAGATTATCATTGCCTGCTTATTGAGATATATTTTGTGATTATGGTTTATGCTGACAGTTTTAAATTGGAGGGTGTAGTTGACTGAAATGAGCTAATTCAATTTATAAATGCAGACTGCAGGAAAGAAATAGCTTTTTTCAGGTCCAAAATGAATTTTATTCTACCTTAATTAGGAGAATATGTAAAGCATATGTTGGGAAATAGCTTCTAATTTACAGTAAAAAAGTAAAAACTAGTAGTGTTTGAGATCAGCCTTTAAAACAAGAAATGGACAGTTTGAGACAATTGTTCATTATTCAACACATATGCTTCTGTATCTATCATGCAAATTCTCTGGAATTAGATTAGAAAGCTCAGTTCATTTTCAACTGCTTAAACAGCAGAAAAAACAGCTAAACTAAGGTCAATGCATATGACATGGGTATGAATTACTTTTTTACACTTTAATATTGATATTTAGTGAAATATTAATCCTCATGGCAAGATCCAGTCTGCTGGATTATTTCTCAGCAGGTAGCAAAAATCTTGCAGAGAAAAGAAATATTAAATCCACTTAAATACTAGTAAATGACATTGTTTATGGGATGATGCCCTGCTTCACTGACATAAGAGTCTTTGAAAGGAGAGAACATGAGCATTCTGAGCTAACAAATCAGGCTGTACATGCAGAATATGCAGAAGATTTATATTCTCTGTGATGGGAAGAAGAAGGACATATTTCATATATACTGAGTTGCAAATTACACCCAGTCCTTGGCATAACTGCGGTAATAGATTCAACCTCCATCAACAGATCTGTGACCTACAGAAGGAGATCTACATACACTAATAGAAATAATACAGATGCTGGCTAGAAACAGCAGTTTATGTCCTACGAGCAACATTAAATTAGAGCTCTCATGAGACCCAGTCTGGAGTTCTGCATCCACCTCTGGGGTTCCCAGCACATGAAGGACATGGACCTGTTGGAGAAAGTCCAGAGGAGGCCTCCAAGATGATCAGAGAGATGGAGCACCTCTGCTATGAGGAAATGCTGAGAGAATTGGGATTGTTCAGCCTGTAGAAGAGAAGGCTTCAGAGTGACCTAGCTGCGCCTTCCAGTACCTGAAGGGAGCCTACAAGAAAGACGGAGAAAGGCTCTTTACAAGGGCCTGTAGTTACACCACAAGGGGGAATGGCTTAAAACTGAAATAGAGTAGGTTTAGATTAGATATTAGGAAGAAAGTCTTTACTGTGAGGGTGGTGAGACACTAGAATAGGTTGCCCAAATAAGTTGTAGATGCCCCATCCCTGGAAGTCTTCAAGGCCAGGCTGGATGAGGCTCTGAGAAACCTGGTCTAGTGGAAGCCATCCCTGTCCATGGCAGGGGAGTTGTAACTAGATCATATTTAAGGTCCCCTCCAACCCAAGCCATTCTATGATTCTATGACATCATACTTTCAACTGCTTTCCTGTTTCATTTTAACCTATATAGAGGAATAATACTAAACTGAGTTTAATTCCTTAAAGTCTTGGGAATTGGAATGGCACTCTGCTTAAGCCAGGTTCTTTGACTGTTGAAGGGGTTTCTTTAATAACAGATTTTTTTTTAATTTCAGCTGAAACAGCATCACAAATACAAAAGCTGAAATCAACATGGATATGCTGAGTGTACCTCCATCCCAGAAAGAAGAGAGTTATTCCCTTCCATCAGCCTGGTGTAGGCGGTATATAGTACTAAAAAGTAAAATCAAAGTAACTATGATGCAAACTTAGGTCTTTGAAGAGGATTAAGAAATGGCAGTGACCCTGAAATTGCCATAGTCAGGCACCACGATTTCAAAACATGCTACATGGAAATGTGGAGCCTTGCCCTTCCTCCACTGAGCTGAGACACATTTATTGGTTTGGTTTGCTTTGCCCTGATGCTGCTGGAATTGAGGAGTAGTCAAGCTGAGATTCACTAAAAAAATGGAATAAATACAAGGCCTACACTATATAAAAAAAATTCAGCTATATCTACAAGAGTTCATACTGAAAATCACACTTTGTGCTGGTCTTACCAATGGCTTTGTGACCTCCTTTGAAGCAGTGCTCATGACTTGGTGATGGCAGTTTGAGGCCAGAGGCAAAGGAGCCAAGGAAAGGATAAGCCCTAACTGTTCTCCAGCATTCTTCTTACTTTGTTTTCAGCAGATTTTTTTCATTAAAAATCATTTCTTTGTTCAAGACAACAGCAAGGATGAATGTCGTGCATTTGTGTGCATACAACTGACAAAGGAAATAGATTGCTCCTGAAGCTCTTACCTTTCCCAATCACATAGAAGCTAAGATAGCAAAATTATTTTTCTTCTTAAATAAAATGACAAGCAATAACAATAGCTGCTAAAAAATTACTTTAGGTAGATGATAACCATGAGAAAAAGAAAGCATTCCTATTATCATAGCATTTCATAGGAGAAATAATAATCTCAGAAGTAATAGAGATCAAAAACCATGTTATTTGTCTGCCATTATTATCAAGAAATGCAAGTTTTATAGCATCTCCCCATGGCCAGAGGTTATTAGAAGGTTGTTAAATTATAAAAACCCTCTGGAATTCCCACCACCTCCCTCTACCTTAATGAAAACACGTACCACGAATTCCAGGGCAAGAGGTAAGGTTGCACTTCTTCCCCCAGGAACTCTGTGAGGAAAGCTGAAGAGGTGCCAGAGTGAATAGAGCAGAAGAAAGCTAATTTTGCACATTCTGGGACTTTGCAATGCCAATACATGCTCTTATAAATATATATTTCAAAAATGCACTTGGGTCCACTTTAAACCATAATAAAAGCAGGACCAAAGCCAGACAGCAGCAATGCCCGGATGAAGTAAGGATGTGGTACGCAGGGCCCTGAGAAACAAGTGTCCAGAGCTGAGACATATTGCAGAAAGCTGACTCTTGGCCTGGGAAAGATGAGGAAGAGCAGCTTGTTGGGGCTCTGCAGCATCCCTCTTTAACTATGGGGCTTGCTTGCACTGTTTTGTTCTCATAGTTTGCAGAATTCTTTTTTTTTCATGCGCAATGCAGTCTGTGGCAGATGCAGGAGTGTACATATTTGTCATCATGTCTGCTGAACACAGTTAAGTGTCCCATTCTTCATTAAGTTGTCATCTTCAGGTAGGTTCAGGTCAAACAACATATACACAATCCACATTTTTGTGTGGGAAGACAAAAGTGTACTCTGAGACCATCAAAAATAAGGAGCTTTCATTTTCAGACTCTTTTGGCAGCCATAAGTCATTAGTTTTGCTCTACGACATTAAAAAAATAAAAAACCCAAAAAAACCAGACAAACAAAAACCAAAACAAACTAACAAAAAACAATCCCACCACTCCTTAAAAACCCAAACCAACCACATGCTTGCGAAGGTGCATGAACTGCCAGTCGTAGATTGTTGCCAGCCCCACGATCACAGCCACCCTTCTCCTCTTCCACAGAAATAGTGATGCATAGACAAGAGGCAGAACAGATTCAGCCATCTGGGGACGTTCAACAACATTGCTCTGGAGTGTGCTTTTACAGTAGTTGCAGACTTCTTGTTTAGTAATCATCTTTCTCATTTTATTTGTTTTGTATCCTTCCTTTTAAAATTAAAGTCAGAAATAAACATACCAAATTTACCTCTGAAACAGGTAAACCTATGGAATAGCTTCCATGGCCCATTACTTATCAACATATCCCCACATTATCAGTGAGTTTAGTTTTATTCTTCAATATTTTTCAAAAAAAAAAAATAGAAATAAGCACTGCAATGCACACATGAGACAAGAGGGTAGCCACTATTCTGCCATCACAGGAACTCCTTGAAAATTAAATCTTTAATGATATGTGTGTATAATCTATAATAAAGAACTATTTTGCTGCCAGATTACCAAGTACAATGCAGTTTTCAGTTTGTAAGAGCTGTCATAGAACAATACCATTATTTGCAATGTAAATTTTTTAATCACGGAATGTTCAGCATGAAATATTTAAGATTCCTGGTAAGTTAACATTTTGGGAAAATACCTCTTATGTTTTCTCATTTTTCTGTAAATCTTCCTGTATTTTAGTAATTTATTATGATTTTAGAAGTTTAAGATTTCTACCTTTTCTTCTCCAGCTGATTCAGCTCTGAGGATCAACCTTTGCTACAAATATCAGATAAGGTGGAACCCATTTCATTCTAGAACAGTACAAAACTTCCCCAGGAGGTTCTGGTAGCAAATGCTCTGAAAATAGAAATACACAACAATATTAAGACTTTGTGCTTAATAGATCAAAATTCATTTTAGGCAACCAGGTAAGGGGAGACCGCAATTATAAATCTTCTGAATTTTTTATATCCCTGGACTACTGATACTAATATGATATGCTAAGCTTCCTAATATCTGTAGGACAGGCAAGTTTGAAGGAAGATAGAATTTGAGAATGTTATTTTACTTCTTAAAAAACGGAGAGAAAATCAAATATCTAGTAAGATTCTAAATATTATGTCATCTTAAGAATAAAAAAGCTCAAACCATTGCCTGCAAAGTCCTTAAAAACAGTTTTTTCAGAAATTTGCAGGTTACTTATTAACAGAAATTATTGAATACTCATTTGCGAATAAATTGAAATGAACTGCAAATTGGAATTAATTTGCTACAGTATTGAATAAGTATTTTTTCAAGTCTCTCCTAATCAAAAGTTTAAAGATGAAATGCAAATTAATACCACAAAAATACTGAGATCTTACAGTATTTCTCATCCACAGTTCTAAAAGTATTTGAAAAGATGCTTTTTAGGAGCTTCAATTTATCAAGCAACTTACTAGGACCAAAACCTTGAATTTAATTCACTTGAGTCTAAATAATGCCTACACAGATATGCTATCATACATCTGATATAGATATAGATAGATAGATAGATAGATAGATAGATAGAAAGATGTATAGTGTTTATTATTGATCCACAAAATTGAATATATTCATTTTACCAGGGAGCCCATATTATTGTTATTAATTGTACAGAACACAACAGCATTAGACAAGCCAAGGGGAGGCAAACACCAACTGCTTTTCCTTCCAAACTCTCATCTCCTCTGATGCTGCATTTTAAACACCAGCTCCTCTTTCATTTTTTAAATACTGCTGAAGAAAATTTCTTTAGCATGAAAATACTTTGCTTGAATCCAAATAAAATCATAATAGTCACACTAACTGGTTTTACTGAAGAGCTTTTCATCAGAAAAGGGACATTTTACTTTATTATCAGGAGGCTCATACAGATTTGGTTAAGCACATATGAAATGGATAATACAATTTCCTTCCAGCCACAGAATAAACTTGCAAAAGCAGAATCCTCATGTTTTTCTTTCTTATTCTTCTTCAATGCTTCTAAGGTTTTTAAAAGCTTAAAACTAGTTTTGAAGGTACCATGAAGATGTTCCTCACCTCAGAAATGAACAAACTGTTCACACAAGTAACAAAGATCCATCACAAAATTAGTTAGAGGTTAAAACACAGACCAAGATCGATTATCTATTCTGCTAGGTCTGTCCTGTCAGTGCCAGTGCTCAGTCACCCTCACTGAGAAAAGTGTTTCACCTTGTGTCTCTTGGCTCCTGTTCTGCCAGTGGGCACTACTGAGAAGAATCTGGCTCATCTTCCTTGCACTTTTTTTTCAGGTATGTATACACCCTTCACTGCACCCTCTGCACTATGTCCTTATCTTCCTGGTACTGGAGAGCCTGTAACTGGACACAGGGCTTTGGGTGTTACCACATCAGTGCTGAGTCCAGGGAAGGGTCACCTCCCTCATCTCACCAGCAGCATTCCTGAGTGCAGCCAGGGGGACCATTTTCTGCCTTTGGTGTTGGCTCATGTTCAATCTGGTGTCCATGAAGACTCCAAAGTCCTTCGCTGCAAAGTTGCTTTCCAGATGGTCACCTTTCCTGCTGGCACACAGGCAGTGCCAACAATTCCCAGTTCTCATTTCTAGGATTTTCTACTTAAACAAAGAGAAAAGTGGGGGATTATCTGTACATGGTGTCGCTTGAATTTTGCAAGCAGGTATTTAAATACTTAGGAAAGGCAAAGGAGAGAAAATGACAACATAACTCTGCAGCAAACTGTAAATCCAAAATAATTCAAGAGGCAAAGATGGTTAATGACACAAAATTGACCACTTCAGACAAAACCCACATCTTATTCCTGGTAATGTTTACTGATATAACAATAAGGATTACGCCAACTAAGTTTTACCCTAAAGAGGGTGTATATGGTGTTTACCCAAGCCTAAATCATTGTAACATTGATGCCTGGTGCAAGGGCTGAACCAGGGGACGTGTGGGAGGCTCTGCTGCTGAGGCAGATGGGTCTCCTGCTGTGCTGCCAGCCAGCTCACACTGCAGCCAGCTCAGGTTCAGCCTGCTGGGCCTCCTCTCACAGAAACCCAGCAGCAGTTTTAATTCTTTTAGAAAACACGACATTGCCTACAAGATTCACACACTGAATGCCACAAAAAGCAGTTTTCTTGATAGGTTTCTTCTCTTTCCTTTGAAACAATCTTTATGTGTCTTGCCTGTGTACTCTTCCCTCCAAGGCTCCTGCCTTGCTGGGTAGGCATGTGTCCATAAACTAGGGGAATTTTAAAAGTTTTACCCAACATGTTTATAATCATTACAGCTCTCTTCTGTTTACAACACAGCTTTTTTAACAGAAATAGACACCAATGTTGTAAACCAGACATGCCAAGCAAAGCGGTCAAGCTTCTCAATCCCAGACAGATGCCAGGATAGTGCTGCTAGCTCCATGCCTCTGCTCCTGCCTTGGGAGCAGGGGAAAGGCAGCATTCCTCCTCTGTCAGGTGTCAGAGCAGGTGAATTTTTTCATCTCTCCTTACAATTACATCTTTCTTCTCATTTCTCATGTCTACTTAACCTCTGGAACAATGATTGCTTTTGTGACTTACAAGACACGTTACACACTGTGTCTGGACCTTAAGTACAGGAAATGGAAGGAGCCATCAGGACTTTCAGTATTTCTTCCTTTTCGGTTTCTCAGGACTGGCTTACAATGCTTACAACCACTTTCCTCTTACAGGTAGGATTTTTTCTCCAGGACAGTCTTATTGGGTGACTGCAGAATCACAGCTATGAAGAACAGAATAGGATTCAGCCTTAAAGGACAGTAAAACCTTCCCTAAATTGCTCTCCTATATGGGGGTCTCCATGGACAGCCAAAATGGTATTAGTTTGATGCTACAGGATTGCTGCAGTATCAAAGTAAAGGGTTATTTCTACTAAATATTAGTCAATGCATTTCTTGAAGTTATGGTGGTAATAATCTTTTTCCATGTCTTAGCTCATGTCTCAAAGTAAACCTTATATTCTTGACCTCTCTCAGTTATAAAACTGCAATAACACATCCCGATTTTAGTGAGCAGTGAAATCTCTAAATGGAAGCAATTATGTAAGTAAATCACACAAGTACAGGTAATATAACCTGAAAGTAAAATGAGGCTTTTTTCAGCTGATAGGAAGTGGACAAAATAATTCAAAAAGTAGCCTTGAAAACTGTCCATATAAATTAATATAGGAGAGATACTGAAGAATGAACACCTTCTAACTCACTTTACATGTGAGTAACAGTACCTGGTATGGTAGAATGATATCTACGTGCCTTAATCTACATCTATGCGCAGAAGGGCACTGAGTCTAAGATGAGAATAAATTAGTTAGTTTCTAATGGAAAGAATTTTGGAGATAACTCACCTGACAAGATGTTACTCCATGCATTTACTGCAGATCTTCTACATGAGTTTCACTAAAGGTTTGTCATCTGAGCGAAAATACCAATAGAAATAGTAAAAGGTTAAAGACATCATTTTTTAAAAAAATATTTGTTCAAGTGGTTAATTATATCTACTGTTAAAAAAAATCTCTAAGCCAAAAGCTTTGATGTATTGATAGCTCTACACTTACCTGTAAAAACAAAACCTTTTCAGTCCTCCATTTGCTCCACTTAGGAGGGTCTTATCCCCAACTACCAAAACATGTCATAGCCTTCTTTTGCAGGACTTTCATCTGCCTAAGCTTCTCACCATAAGACAGCTATTAATCAGTTCTAAGTTCTCAGTAATTTTATTGTGTTTGTGAAGACTTAAATGACAAATCTACTGACTCAGCAATGCTAGATGAAGATTACTTTCTTATCCTACTCTCTACCATCCTGATCCAGCACCCAAGGACCAAGCTTCTCTTTTACACCAGGGCAGAACCTAGGAACACTTAATCTAGTGAAAAACTGGACATCTTATGTGACAAAACATGTTATTAAAAAATTGAAAAATCAAAGAGTTCTAAATATATTACATATTTATTATTACCATAGCAAAAATATATTTTGACTAGGTAGAAGAAAACAGTGCTGCCTTGCTTGACTTCATTGCATAAACACCTTGGCCCTGGAAACAAGAACTTCCAGCCAAATGATTCTTTGTTCAACTTATTCATGGAAGACTGAGTTTGTCTAACATTCACGTTGTCTCCTTTCAAGCTGCTGTTTTAAGACACTTGTGGCTGTCCCAGATAGTTGCTGGCTGACAGAATTAGTGCCCTCAAGGGAAGATGAACAATTTCAATTTTACAACCATTTTTGGCTGGAGCACCAGACCAGGGTACTGCCATTTTTCAGAAACAAGACCTTTAGTTTTAAATCATTCACATAACCACTGACTGAGCTCCAGGACTTTCTTTTCTTCACCTACTTTGATTTGTGAGAAAGAATGGATCACCAAGAGGATCCTCTGGATATTCATTTTGTAAGATCCCTAAAGTCATGTAATTAGTTCCAGCATAAGATTCTTTTTCATACTACAGATGGCAACCTGAGCTTACAAAGGTCCCTTGCCTCATTTCATTTGCACTGCACTTAAGACAAATGTTGAATACAAGAGTAAATCAGGTTCTTGCTGCATACTTTACCATTGGGTTCACTTTATAGGGAATAGACTTTCACTTCTCTTTGAAGAGACTCATTACTTAGGTATGTCTGCGCCTGGTCCACCTTACAAAAATATCAGGGATAGTTTTGAGGCAGACTTGACGGTAGTTTGGAATGGTGTCAGAAGTCTGGGGGATTTTATTATCATGCATGTATTGGGCATACAAAACATAAACAGTAAAAAATTTGCTATCTCATTCATGGTAAAGTCATGCTGACCTTTTGCTAAAAAGCAGTGTGCTTAGTGGCTATTAAATCCATTTTAAATTTTGAGTCACAGATTAAGTCACTGTGTCTTATAATTTTAATGGGCCCATTCCCACCCTGATTTTATTGAGTTGTCCTGCTCTGCTCCTCCTGACTTTGTTTATCAGCCAAGCACACTTGCTGCTGTCACTAGTACATACTAATAAGAAGTAAATAGTATGTGATTAGTGCACATCTCCAATCGAAACTTTTTTTCTTCTTCAAAAGAATCCTTGGGACTGACATCCCTTCTCTGTCATCATGGTACAGACACCAGCAGATAATGTATTTGTGCATAAACTAGTGGAATGGACCTTCAGGCTCTGCTGGGACCTCCTGCCACAGCCACACGAAGGTAGTTAATATGAAGTCCCTGCAAGCCTGTCTTAAGTGGCAGGACTGAAGGGTAGCTTTTGAGGCAGCACAGGCTCATTTACATGTATCTTACACTTCATTTTAAAAGAAGTCCAATTCTCTTAAACCTTTCTAAACTGTTAAATCTGAACTGTTGACAACAAAAGTAATTGCTATATGTAGATTAACCCCAACTGTTTGTAAAGTTCAACTCCATTTCCAGCTCTGTTTTCCACAAGGTAAGCATTCCAGCAGATCTGCATTTCGCTGCACAGATGGTCTCTCAAAAAAAACACCACAACAAAAACTATTCATTGTTAATATGTTTCTGGTGCCAAGACACACAGAAGGTTTATATGCCACCATGGAAAGGTAAGATTGAAGTAAAGCTGTTTCTCAGGTAATAAAATCATCTTTTATTTCATCTTCTCTTTCACAAGGGTAGCTGTTACCCTGGATCTGACTAGGTGTTCAACGGACAATATAAAGGAACTTTCTTTCCAGAAGCATCAGCACTTCTAACTAGTTTGTTAAACTAAACACGTTTCTCATGACCATTCTCGACTTCCCTAACAACCTGTCCAAATTCATGTAAATCACAGCCACAGCCATCTGATGAGAAACACAGTGGCTAGCTCTGTATCCAGAGAGCTGAGCCACGTGCATGGGGCATAGCCCTGTGCTTGGGGACAGGCAAGCTCTAACCTCAGATTAAAAGCTCTGGTTTTAAACACACTCCTGTCAAGACAGGACATACTTTTATAAATCTTATCCTCATCCAAGTCTGGAATTGAGTGTCACCTGCTCAATGCAGCACTCTTATCTATTGGGACAGGTGAGTTGTCCCAGTAAGTCTGAAAAGGTTTTGTGAATATAAATAAACTTTTGTTTTAACCAAGACTGGGGAGAGGTTTAAGACAGTGTTAAGTTATGGAAATCTCTTGTTTTTGCCAGGACAGCCTCTGTGAGCATGGACGTTCACTACACAGCAATCCTCTTCGTTAATATTTGCAGCTCCACTAGAAGTTTTTGAAAGTGCTTTAGAATCAAAGAGGCACAAAGCCAAACTACCCATAGTACTGAGGTGTCAGGCAGAAGGGAAACAAAGGATGGAGTGTCATTTCAAGGCGATAGATAGCTGTGGCCAGCTGAAGTCACTTCCTCTCACCCCCAGCTGTGCAGGCATTGCCGCAGCCTCTCAGCATGCTACCAGCACCTCCTTTCTATTTCACCATACCAATTAAACTAGTTAGCTTGTAATTGCTTTTGTTCCTCGCACATCATGCATATGGCAACTATTCCACAGTGCTCAGCAAGTCCTTGGGGATTTCTTTTTTAGTTTTAGTGTGATTTGCTGGCTCTGTCTTGGTCTGCCTATGACAAGACCCATCAGTATGTTGGCCATGCGATGTCTCCTTACTGTGTGAAGTGTGCACATTGGATACATAGCATCGTTCTCCCCTTGGCAAGTGAGTCTGATGCTCTGTACACACAGCAGCGGCCACTTATGGCATCATAATTTTTAAAAATTATGATTTACAAAAGAAAACTTTTGTAGCCCAAGCGAATTCAGAGTGCAGGCACAAGACACAGTTGCATAAGACAGTCACAAAGATCTCAGAAGATGCCAGTGGCCTTTCTTAGCTGCTCTTGTCTCTAACAACAGCTGTTCTCATCTCATGTCAGGATCAAAATCCTTCTTGTGATTTTTTTTTATACTGTACACATTTAAGAAAAAAAATCAGTAGAAGTATGTTCACATAAAGCAGTAGCATGACTATTTCAGAGTTTATCTTGTCAGCTTAAAACTATTATTTCTCTCATTCCCATCAGATGGTCTGAATTCTGCAAGTGCCATAGATAGGATCTCTCTTCATTCATCAAGAAAAATTCAGCAGTAAGAAGCCAAATGCTGAACTGTGACTTCTTTGCCACAAAAATTCTATTTGACACCTGCAAGAGGTAGCTCAGTCACCAACAGCATGCTGAAATTGCATGGGGCAGCTGGGGAGAAGGTAGTGTTTGTGAATGGTTAATCCACACTCATTTCTTTGTCTGCTGTGACTCTTTGCAACCTGCAGACAAGGAAAAAAGAAAAGAAAAAAAAATTAGACGGCATTCCCACCCTCCCTACCTCCATAATCTAATGTAATGTTTATGGATTTTGTGACTGCAAAAAGGGATATTCAATATAGGTACCATTTATTTTTCTTGCAAGTATTTAACTTTTGAATTCTGTATTTATCATACTGTATGGACTTGCACAGATAGGTAAACCATTGTACTCCATATAGGAATATATACATAAATCACCACTTTCCACAATTAGCAAGTTCATTTTGGCCTGAAATGTTCTGAATCATTAACTAAATGGTTTTCAATACATTCCAGCTATACTGTTCTGAGTGTACTGGGGCTGAAATAGAGCAATATACTAAAACCTTCAGAACTTCTCCTTTACAAAGCAAGAATTAGAATTCATTTTAGAGTAATTAATTAATTAATTACTTGTCCAGGTCTTGTGTCCACTCTACTGGACAATCCTTAAAAAAAAAATAAGATGGTGAAGCAGAGGAAGTTTTAGTGAATGGAAGCAGATATTGTTTAACTCAAATCACACACTGCACCTTTCTGAAAACAAAATTAATTTCAGTGATTAAATAATGACTCAAAAAGCAGATAGCTCCATTTATTTAGAACAGCACACAGCTCTGACTTTCCACTCAAACTGAAATTCACAGGAATAGCAATGCAGACCTGGGACACACAGATCCAGTCTTAAAATTCACTCTTTTCCTGCTCTAGCCTGTGATCACTCTTCGTGGGGTCCTGGACACTCATTACTGGCTGCAGAGCTCTGGGCCTTGTTGTGCTCATGTCCCCAGCCCTGGCTGCAACAGCCCTTCAGTACTTAGAGGGGGCCAATAAGAAAGATGAGGACAGAATTTATTTTAATAGAGTCTATAGTGATAGGACAGGGGGTAATGGTTTTAAACTGAAGGAGGGTAGATATAGATCAGGTATAAGGAACAGGTTTTTTACAGTGGGGTGGGTGAGACACTGGCACAGGTTGCCCAGATAGATGGTGGATGCCCCTTCCCTGGAAGTGTCCAAGGTCAGGTTGGAGGGGGCTCTGAATGACCTGATCTAGTTGAGGATGTCCCTACTTTCTGCAGGAGGCTTGGCAACCTTCAAAGGTCCTTTCCAACCCAAACTATTCAATGATTCTATGAACCTGACCCAAATGTTCAGGACAAACACTAAACCTACCTGGACACTCAGCTTTGCAGAGGAACCTCCCTCCAAGGTCACTGCAGGCTTATGGAGAGCAATGCAGGTCTCTCAGCACTCCACAGGAACTGTGACTTGTGCTTATTGATCATCAATTCTATAGTAAGGTGTGTATATTTGTACATATACAAAACACAGAATAAAGACTTCCAATCAATAAAATATCTTGCATGCCCAAGACCCATAAAACTCTTACATTGCCCATATTCTGTAGACAGTTTCAAGGGTTTTTTTTTAACTCCCCTCCACTAAAAGGTTCATAGGATATGTTCATTAACACTTGCTCAGAACACAGACATACACAAGAATTCACTTGAAGAGGCGTGACTACAGAACAGTCTCTGGGGTGGGAAATACACCCCTAAACTCATAAGACCCCTCAGTTATTCTGTGCTTGAGGTGTTGAATCTTTTTACAGGTCACCAGGCAACATGAGAGGAGAATCCAGCTTCACCTGCTATTACAATCCAGTTTAAACACAGAAGAGCAAAGAAAACTAAGTCTCTGTGCATAAACCCGAAAGAACTTAGAAGGTTCAAAATATTCCCAAAAACGAGATTAAAACCAAATGAGGTTAGATGTTGGTGCCAAAAAATTGATGTATTTTATTTAATAGTAAAAGAGACAAAGAGAAGGAAAGAGAAAAGAAAGAAAGAAAGACAGAGAGAAAGAAGTGTGTGTGGGGGGTGGGGGGACAGGGAGAGGTGACAGGGGTTAGATGGAAGCATATCACCCTTCCAAGGGTCCCAACAACATCTTGTTGTTCCCCTCCATCTGGTCTTCTGGTGGTGAGGGTCCCCCGCTGCCACGGCCACGCGGCCACACGCCGGAGAGTACAGAATCCCGTGGACTAATATATGCTTTGGGCCAGGTGGGAACGCCCACGTGCCTCCCTTGCAGGGGCCAGCTTGACACACTGTCCCTTGCAACACTGAGGGTCTGTTGCATCATCTCTGGTGCTCTGGTGCAGGGTCTGGGGACCCCTTTGGAGGGTCCTTTGATGGGCCATGTCACCCCCTCTGCTGCGGATAAGCTTCTTCCCCCTGGGTGAAGGGCCCCTCAGCTGGGCTCCTCTGCACAGTGGAGGATGGGCGGTCACTGCGCCTCTCACCAGAGGCTTTTCCAGCACACACCCAAAGCCTCTCTCCCCTCACCCTTTGGTGTGAGGGTCTGTGCGAGCCTGGCAGCTGATAGCCCTGGGGCTGCGGTCTTCACCTTGGAGGTGTTAAGCTTTTGTGAATGTCCCCAGCCCTGCATTGTTACTTTATCTTATCTTCATCATGAGCGAGTCCAGGGCCTCTCAGAGCCCCATTCAGGGTGGGGTAGTCTTCTCTGCAGCTTTTGTAAAAAAAGTCCTTCATGAAAATATTTAAGTCATAAACTACTATTTCAGTCTCTGACACCTGCATATCCCAGGCTGGAGTTAAAAGAGAGGAGTGCCTTTTTTCCTATTTGCTTAGTGAAAACTTCTGAGTTGGAACCTGGAGAGAGACTTGCCCTTGCACACTTTTACAGCATCTGTACAAATTGAGTGATGTTGAACCTGCTACCCACACCTAAATTTCAGCCAGTTCCAGCCTTTTGTTTCCGTGTGGGTAGGAATACAGAAATGTACGTTACTATAAATAGGAACTAAAAACACATTGAATGTTCAGAAGTGCCGAGGCTTATCTGCAAGAGTCAATGGAAGCAAAAACAGGGTTTTTTTCAACAGAAAGCCCAAGGCATGAAGAATATAAAACAAAATACAGGGGCAATACTAGAGAACAATTTATCTGATATATAATTATTTAATTATTCTAGTTATTTAGTTATTTTAGTCTAAAAAAAACCAACCCAAAAACAAGACCCATTTTACTGTGTTAAAAGGCATTATGCATGTCACTAAAAAGAGGACAGGAACAATCCTTCATTCAAAATCATATCATTATTCCAACATGTAGAGAAAAGCAAACTGGAAAATACCAACAACTTTACTAAATCTTCCCTTCACATTAAGAATGCAAGTAATTGATCCTTCAGTTTCCCTTCAGTTTTTGTTTTTTAGAGTACACAGAATATAATTTCTTAATGTAAAATAAAAAATAAATTGGTCTATTTAACAATTTAGAAGAAAAAATATAAAATCTACAAAATCATAAATCTAAAATCAGGACACTGAATTTCTGCTCTATTTCAAATAATTATGTGGAGCTAAGCATAAGAGAAATTCTAAAGGAAAAAACCCTAACAAAATTCAATAAAGTTGTTTATATCATTGATGATATCACACTTGAATAATTCTTACAGTTTAATGTTGATATAAAAGCAGCCAAAATAATTCTTTCAGTAATTTAGAAATAAAGATTACAGTCATATTTAAACTATGTTAAAAGCTTGTTTGAAAGAGTTATCTAAATAATACCTTTCAATGATGTTTTTATTTCAATAAACTTGTATTTCATGAACCAGATACAAATGTGGCTCAGCTAGTTTGCTTTATCCAGCATCTGTCTGGATTTCAAAAACAACCTCTGCTTGGCCATCTTAAAATTCATTTTCACAGACAGTTCCTCTCTGTTGCTTTCTCTTATAACTTGATTCTTCCAAGTCTGACACCAGAGGTTTAATGTGTGAGGCGTTTTTTTCTTTTTTGTTTGACTGTCAAAAGTATTTGTCTTTTAGCTAAACCCAATCTTTCATGTTACTGGTACTTCAGATTGTGTATTTTTATCTTTGCTTAACCTATTATTTTATATATATAATTTTATGAGGTTACAAAATCATTTACGAAAAACCAGAATAGGTTATTTATATTTTTTCATAGTATTTATTTTGCATTTTGTTTTGTGGGAATAATAAAACAAATATGAAGCCAGTCTCCTTACAATAGCACCACTTTTACTGGCAATAATACAACAGGTGTTAACTCACTGCACTTTTATTAGTAGAAGCTAGGTAAGATCTAAGTAAAATAAGATTGATTTTCTCCTTGAATCCTCACCGATCATTTCTCTTCATTAGACATTCAAATTCCACTGTGATGAGGGGCATAAAACTAAGACAGATTTGCAGATGGAAAGATCATTATATTCTTTCAATATAATCTCTGCTCAAGACCCCATGAAAAAGTAGTAAAGACTTTACTTTCAGGGACATGATGGGGGTATTTTTGTGACAGTACTTAGGAGGTTTGACAGCCCAGCTTCTGCTTGTCTACAGTAAGCTTTTTAAACATTTCATTTAAAGGAATGCAGTTTTTTTTCAGGTTTCCTGAAAGACACAGGAAAAATGAGAGCGATCTGAAGGTGCTTAGATCATAAGAAATAACTGGATTGAGTACGAGCTATCAACTTAAGCATAAGGTAGATATGCAAAGATTACAAGGAAGCACAGCTAACGAGATGAGATTGCTAAATAGTCATAGCTGACTTGTGTTCTTAGCCCAGGTAAAGTGACTGGACTTACAACCAGACAAGCAGTTTCAAAGTAATTAAATGCTCGTGCTCTCAGCTGCAAGGTTGCCTCTCCAAACCCACAGCATTTTTACCAGCATCCAGCAAACTGCTAATAAGAATGAGGAATGAAACAGCTGGGGGCTGCAGAATCATGTTGCCATGGAAACCACTGCAGGTGCGTGGTCCAAGGAATAATAAGCCCCAGATTTTTAGAGTTTGTAAAAAACATATGGAAGAAATGAAAAGAAGACAGAGAGAAATAAATAACACAAACCAAGGACATTGCAAACACATTTGAGAGAAGGACAGACTAGTATTGTTAAATGGGACCTGTCAGAGAGAACAGTGCAGGGGATAAAGGGACTGAGCTGAAAGATATCTCAGTGCATAAGTATGCCAGAAAAAGGAAGAAGAAATCAGAACTAAACAAAAGAAAATACAAACACCAGAGGGCACTGAAACAGAAATAAAATCTATTACAGGTCACTGTGTTTAGAAAAAACAACAGAAGAAAAGAACAGTTCAGAAATTGATGTGGGAATCAGGACTTCTTGGATTGCCTAACATAGTTCTAGTTCTCTTATGCCAAAAATCATTTGTACATCAAGTCTCCCACTCATATAACTCATGTACCAGCCTTTCCCAAAATAACAGCTCATTCATCTATGTAGAGCACATTGCAAATCTGATGGATCTGATTTTCAAAGGTATTTAGAGTCCCAAAACTGGTGGGATTTGCTCAGCTCCTGAACAGGCTGAGCACTTAATTCACATTCACGCCAGTGGAACTGATGTTCCTCATGCTCACCTTGCCTGTCTGAGGACTACTGGCACACTAAAGTTCCTCTACAGTGACGGGGATGTGCAGCTCTAAGATTTACTGAACCAACCAAGATTTTAAGTGGTTTCTCTCTCTCAAGTGACTCTGTAGGACACGTTATCAATACCATTTTTATTAAGATTATGTTTGTCTATACAGCTTCCTATTTGTAGAGTTTATGAGCAAAACGAAGAACGCTGTCGGGAGATGCCATGGAGTGATTTAATTCCAGGCTCACAATACTCATGATGCAAAAGAAAAGTCTCAGAAGACCACGATGTTCCCAACCCCATTTGTAGTGATGGCTCCTCCACACAATGGCCACATACTGCCCTGCAATACTCTTATCCTTCACAGAGCAAGGAAAGGCGAGTTTTACAGGTGAAGGATTCAGTCACCAAGAACACCGATGACAAGAGTTTTGATACTAGAAAGCCTTCTGGTGACTTTTCTGACTATGAGGAAAAAATGTGTAATTTTATACAGCACCTTAACAGCAAATCGAGGGACAAGACAACAGTTACGGTACAGTGACAGGCCATAACCCAGAGCACAGCAAGACGGAGGTTCTGGAGGTTCTGGTTCAATATGCAAGTTACTACATAGAACACTAAAGAACTCTCTGATGGCACCCCCTGAATTTACCACTTAGTGGAAAAGCAGACAGAAGGTGAAATCATGGTGCAAAACTGACAAATTAAGTCATAAGGCCTGTGTACCTTCAAAGAATAGAATAGAATA
>VZTE01003672.1:7305-19596 GCA_013397775.1 Eulacestoma nigropectus | reverse complement strand
GGGGGGAGTAAAACAAAACAACAACAGTAAAACCCCAGAATATAAACAAAACCAAACCAAATAAAACCCAAACAAACAAAACTCCACTAAAACCAAACCCACAGATATATTAGTTAGGCTTGGTTTTCATACCTGCATTCACTTACTCAGCATATTAAAAAAATACAACATGCTCTCCCCCAAACCCTTAATGAAGTGGTTTATCTCAAAAGAGACATCACATAAAAACAAAATTTTAAAAAAAGTTATTTTCAGATAACACACGAAACCCAAAAGATGAAAAACTTGGAGCTATGGCAGAGACGGTTTAAATATATCATCCTAAAGGCTGAAAATACAACCAGCCATTCCTGAAACACAAACTAAGACAAGATTGCCTGCAGGGATGAAACACGAAGTTAGACAAGCTTCTAGAAATAAGATGGTCTTTTGAGTCATGTCCAAATAAAGAGGGAAAAAAGAACTCGGAAGAAAAATTAAAGTAAGGAAAAAAAATTGAGAAAAATGTTGCTGAAGGCATAAAAACAAATAGAAACTACTCCTTCATAGAAGTAGAAAGCCTGACAAGAGTGTCTCTAGGGCTACTAGACGATCGAGGTGTAAAAGAAGGGTTCAGAACAGATATAGCCTCAGCAGAAAATCTAAACAAGGTTTTTGTAACTGTGCTTATCAGGAAAGAATCACAGTATCATAGAACATCCTGAGTTTGGAGGGACCAACAAGGATCATTGAGTCCAACTCCTGGCTATGCACAGGACACCCCAAGAGTCACACCATGTGCCTGAGAGCATTGTCCAAATGCTTCTTGAACTCTGTCAGGTTTGGTGCTGTGACCACTTCCCTGGGGAGCCTGTTCGAGTGCCCAACCACCCTCTGGGTGAAGAACCTTTTCCCGATGTCCAGCCTAAACCTCCACTGACACAGCTTCATGACAAGAAATCAAAGGAGACAGAGGTTTTAAGGAGAAACAGACCAGTAAGGCCAGTGTTTGTATTGCCCAGACTGCATAAGTGAAACTGTTAAAAATAATTCAGTTAACAGATATAAACATGAAGTATCTGAATAAATGTCAAAAACATGTCAAGCAACCTCCAAATCATTAATGGTTTCCTGCAAGAGCTCAAGGAAGGTAAGATACGTTCCAGAGTAAAAAAGTACTTACCTTTACACAAAAAGAAATAAAAATACATCAGTCACTAGGGAACTGAAGATCCAACCCTGGTATCTGAAAGTGGAAAAAATATGAAACAATTCTTTTATAGCTAGGGCACTATATTAACATGAGAATAAATATAAAAATGGATTGTCTGAAGCACTGTCACAATAATGAAATTTACTTCTCTGATATGGTGAGGTGATTTGACTTTGGCTTGACCAGGAGCCCACTGAAGCTGCTCCAGCCAGGAGCCTTCTCCAGTGCAGACTTCCCAGGAGGTCACAGCCTCTTTCAGACCTCTTCCTATTCTGGTGTGGGTCCATCACGAGCTGCACGTGGATCTCTGCTTCCCCATGGACCTCTCTGGGCTGCAGGGGCACAGCTGCCTCACCATGGGCTGCAGGAGAATCTCACCTCCAGCACCTGGAGCACCTCTTGCCCCTCCTTCTGCACTAACCTTGGGGTCTGCAGGCTTGTTCCTCTCATATATTCTCCCTCCTCTCTTCCCTAGCCACAATTTCTTCTGCACAATAACTTATTTTCCCTTAACTCTGTTATCCCAGAGGCGCTACCGCCACTGCTGATGGGCTCAGCCTTGGCAGGCGTGGGTGAATCTTGGAGCTGGGTGACATTGGCTCTGCTGGACATGGGAGCTGCTTCTCACAGAAGCCACCCCTGTAGCCCCTCCCAGCCACCAACACTTTGCCACACAAACCCAATACACAGGGCTATCAGGCTAGAGGCATAAGTTTGACTTATGTATCTTATCTTTAGTAAAGGTTCTGGCATTTGATATTTATGTAGGAAAATTAAGGATATATCATTTAGGCGAAGTTAATATTAACTGCTGCACAACCAACTGACAATAATAAGAAAACAACATGTTCATATAATAGTTATTAATAGTTACTTTTAGCCTGGAAAGGTGGGAGATGAAATGGGAGATCTGTCATAGGTTTTGAATTATATTCTGAATTTTCTGTAGTGATACGGTTGGAAGCAGAAACAATTTGTGGATGCTGGAAACGCCTTAAAGATTCTCAAGGACATAGTTACAGCCCCTTATCAAAGAAATGCCATGAAATTTAACCAAAAAATGGTACACCTGAGAAAGAAGAATTAAAGTAGTAAATATAAAAATGAGACTGTTTACACAGCACCACTGCAGAAACGTAGCTGAGGCTAAAACACATTTGTAAACCACAAATAAAATGAGTTGAGAACATGGGTACAGAGCAAAAGTAATTCTGTAATGAAGGTAGAGAAGCATTTCATGAAAAGTAGCTGTTCCATTCTGCAAAGTACTGACAAGACCATAACTATGGTACAGTATTTCAAATAAAATTTGACAACTCAAGGAGAAACCAAAGGAGGTGTTCTAAAAAGTAATGTGAAAAAAATGAAGAAAGAAAAATCAAAGTATTGTATTTGTTGAAACTAAAGACAATGTTTTAAAAAGCCTTTACAAAATATAAAAGGTCATAAAAATGAAGGAAGCAACAGCGAGGTATTCCCCAATATGCAAACAGTTAATTTGAGAAAAGGATCTTTTTCTACTACAGTTTTAGGACAATTAAACAAAACAAAGCTTTTCAACATGATATCAGTTAAGCACTAGGAGTAATTAACCATGGAAAGTACCTAGCACAGCTTCTAATTTGGCCTCTATTATTGTCAAGCCACTGCTCAAAACAGAGTGGCAGGGTAAACACCCACCAGTGCAGAGCCCAGCTCCTGTCTGTTGTCCCTGGGTTGACTTTCTTAGCGTTGAAGATGTTTGACCTGGTTTCTCATTGGTTAATGACTGGGATAAAAAAGAATCTGCAGGGAATTTATTTGTACTATGTATTTGCAATTGCTTACTTACAAGAGGCTGAGAGTGTTATTTTTAAAATGACAAACTTTAAGGGCAAATTAGCTATTTGCTAAATGCATCAGACTTTGAGTTCTGATGTTAACATTGAAAATAGCACAGCAGCAGAGGCGTAGTAGATATAGCATGCCACTTCCTTCTGACTTACCAAGGGCATTTTTTTTTCAAGGTTTTTCATTCTAGATAGCAGATTTCATTACCTTAACTAAGCATTTTGCATTGCTATGTTAAATAAAATACCAGAATATCCATGAAAACTTGCAGTAGAAGTCAGAGAAAATAATATCTTAAAGCCGGGGGTAAGGAAAAGGCTCAATTAGAAAAGACAGATGCATCTTAGTGCTCATGACAGAGATCATACTCAAGGATAAAGTGATACTTGACAAAACTCAGACTGAGCTAGAATTTTTTAAAGGTATTAAATTTCGCAAAAAAACCCCAAGACTTGCTACTACAAATTGGGCTAGAATTTCTAGAGATGATGAATTTGGGGTGGGAAGGTAGGACAGCTTAACAGGATTACAGGAATGGAAATGCACACATCTGAAGCAGGGAAAAACCCCAGGGAACTCCCTGCCCACAGAACAAGGGTCTTCACATTCTTTAGTGCAGAAATGTGACAGGATGACAATGTGGACTTGTATATTCAATATTAATGTTTTTTAAGTCTCTCCTACATAAATTTATTCCCTGTAAGGGATAAGCTTTTGTATCAGATGCATACAAGACAAGAATTGGTAAGGGAGGGAAAAAAAAAAAGAAAAAAAGCCTATTTTGGCTTCCAAAGGAAGAAATTTACAATATTTTAAAGGACTTTGTAACATTTTTCCAGGGGGCACAAGCTGACACAGGGTTTCCTTTCTGTTTGCATCTGGGAAACCAATCAGGTTAGAAGATGCCTAATCAAAATATTGTGGGGCAAAGCTTGGAAGGACATTAGCCAAAAGCCACATAAGTAGCCCTAAAGAAAAAACTAAACCTAAACCTAAGGCACAGGCTGATCCTCTGTCCAATAAGCCCAAGATTGGTCCAGCTGAAAAATTTCAGGGGACAAATCTTTTGGCAGACAATGTTCCTGCCTAGGACCAGTCAGACTCACAGGAATCACCAGATCTATGTAGGAAAGGAATGTCATGCCAGTGTTTTGTTAAACTCAGCCTAGCCACAGGAACAGCTGACACTACATCCACCCTTTTATGAGCAAGAGCCTTCAGCCATCGCTTTGCTGGCAGGCTACAGACAGAAGGTTGGATGAGCCCCATTCCTTCGAACAGGTTAATAAGAAGCATCATATGAAGTTAGTTCCAGGCCAGGCAAATCATTGGTAAATCAAAGTAGAGACCTAACGCATTGTGTAACATCATCTGGTCATTGGCAGATAGACTATTTCACAGTACCCTCCCAGGCCGAGCCATAAATGACTCACAAACACGCTTTGGGATACAAACCATGAATTCACAGGCCTGGGGTCTGAAGATCCTCTCATTTTATTCTAAACATCTGTAAAAGAGATTTTTGCTGTTAGACACAGGGATATCTCTGGAACTTACATATCACAGATTCTAATGCACTTTTAGCACCATGTTGTCTTACTCTTGAAAAAAATTAAAAGAGCCTTAGCTAAGTATTCCAGGAGTGAAACAACAGCATGTATTGGGCTTTAAAATCCTCTTAGCCAAATGAGCATTAATTAAAAATCCTAGGAGTTCATAGAAGTAACAAGTTGTGGTAAGCAATCTGGAGAATAAAACTTGTATAAAAATAGCTACTTGAATATTTGAAAAATCTAAAAGAAAGGAAAAATCTAAGCTTGTCTGCAAGAAACTCTAACAGGAAAGTTAGGCTACATTCATTCATTTGATTTTCTATCACAAATGTCTGGAATAGCTCTAAAAATAACAAATTTCTTCCATTTTTTCAATGGAAAGATGAGCTAAAGGACCTGTTCTTTCTTCAGGTAAATCTCTGGAAGAAGCATCCATGATCTGACTGAGTGTACATTTCCTAGTGGCTGCTCTAAAAGAGAGGAACAGGCTGGCTAAGCAGCAAAGTTTCTGGACACGTCTGGAAAACAACCTTCTTCTCATTCATCAGCTCTGCAAATAAGAAGCTGGATACATAAGTGTAGTCTTAATAACAATTGCATTGGTAAGATATCGTAGAGAGTCACTGGAAAGAGAGAAGAAAATTCAAATTTTGGTTGGTTCAGTCAATCTTGAAGTTACATATCCTCTTTGCTAGTCTGTACAATTAAGTTACTCCTCAGAGGATGTTTCAAAAAGTGACTACCAAAAAAAGTTAATAAAATTACTGTTACAGTTTTGATACACAGACATTACCCTACCTCACATTGCCTAATTTTTGGCAATGCCAGAAGCTGTGATTGTACATCACTGGGGCTACAGCAGTTGTAACAACTGCTAAAATTCTCCAGGCCAATAAGGAAAAAATTTGGCATACTGCAAGAGAACAAGCAAAGCCCTCCTTCATCTGCCCCACAGTTCACTTTTTATAGTTCATGTGCAAACCAGTAACTGCACAGAACAGGGAAGGACAATTTCATCCTGTAAGGTCAATGTCTGGAAGTTACAAATGTATACAGCAACACAAACTGATCTGCAGTTCTTCGGAGCTGGAAAAGCTGCCAGCTCCAAGCACTGAAAGCTAACACCCTTGACATCAAACACTCTCAAAAAGCTCTTTTCCACAGCAGTGTTAAATACTAGTTCTTAATCGAGCGGAGAGCTCTCTGGCCTAGGGTTAAGCCAAACTCATCAGTAAAGCAGGGCTTTGAGATGTTGGCTGTCAACCACCACTTCCCATGCGTGGCTGTGCGACACTTCTCAGTAATCTTCAGCGGCAGCTCTGTAAACATTGGAGGTTGTGTTGGTTAAGCTTATCCTAGGGATGCCAGGAATTATTCCACTCTTTTCCCCACAGTTACAATATTCCTTTGGTTAAGTCTTTGTAGGTTTGAAATTTGATCTGATGGAGCATAGAGCTGTTTTAGGATTACAAAATCCAGCTTGCTGATTTCTGTTCACCTGCAGATGCAATCCTCAATTTTTGAATGGTGATCAAAACCAGAAGCTGAAACTAGCAGCTACAATAAGTAATACGGTAATGAAAGAAGATCTTCCCAAATAATTTGAGTTGTTGGTACCAATTGGTTTTCTCTTGGGACACATTACATCCATGGGACAATAGATCAGACCAGAAAGAACATTTACTCAGTGCTCCCAGAGGGAATTCTCAACAGCATAGAAGAGCATTAAACCCTTGCTGAAAACCCCAAATGTCACAAAATACTGTGAAAAACAAACAAAATATGCAGAACATTGCCAGTGCCTTCAGCCACAGCAATAGCAGGGAATATAACATAGAGAGATTATTCTGCTCCCTGTTTAATTCCACTGTTGATAATCCTGAAGACCTTGAGACTTTTCCAATAGTTGTTGGATACACTGAGATCAGTGAGCACCTGAGTGAACAAGGAAACACTTTCAAAGGTGCTCCCTGCATTTCAGGCCTGAAATTTAAGAGATGGAGCTGCAGCTGCTCACACTTTGCTGTGTGTATAAGGCATCGCTCTTCGATAAAGCTAAAACTAAGACACTGGCACGAACACAACCTGTGGTCTCTTTCCTTACTTCTCTGACTTTTCAGCTTACAGGATGGAAAACCCAGCTTTTAAAGTCAATAATAATTTACCACATTTAAAGAAGAGTACAGAGAAGTTATCAAAATACCAACTATTTTTAGAGGCCTCATGTAGGCAACTGAAAAGTATTTTAGTGTATTTCATGGAATTAGTTATAAATGTGTTCAAATGCTGCTGTAGCTAGTAAAATGCTAAGTGCAAAAGTTATTTGCTTTACCCTATCTTTTTTCAATGCTGACAATTTTATACATAAATATGATTATGGAATGTTAAGAAAAACAGCCCTCTGGCTTCAGAAGACTGATGGCTGTACTAAGACTTCAGCAAACTAACCTTATGAGTCAAAACTAAGTCTCTTCCTCTGTTTTTGCTCCTAAAATATTGTTTGATACATAGTGAAATCTGAAGAAATACCCTGGTTTTCACATGTCCTCCTGAAAACCACTGAGAAAAGTTCCAAAATAACTTCCTATTCTTTTCTAAATAGAGATGCTCTTAAAGCTGTCACTGATATTCCTTCATTTCCTCTGAAAGAAATAGAGAGCCGGATTGCCCAGATCCAGGGCATAAACAGAGCACTGACATTTAACCAGAGGCAGCATATCCTTCCTAGTCAGTACATTTTTCCCTGCTAATTGGCACATAAGACCAAACTTCAGTTTAAACTAAGAATCCTTGGATAAAGGTGGTGAAAGAAACAAATCCAATTTGGAGAACAAAACCACAAAGACATTTTCAACCTGGTATGGTTCATGTTGGCAAGACCAAGCAGATGCTGAGCAGAATCTGTGAAAAGACCTTATTGTCACAATGTCTTCAGTTTGTTTTCTCTAAGCACATCATCTCTAACACATAATGTAAATATTATGTTCCATGTAGGTGCAGAGCTTTCACAGCATGAGTCTTTACTGGGGCATCCTGGGAATACTACCATAATAAACACTGGCCTCTAAAAGCAAAATAATCTGAAGGAATCAATAAGTAATTAAAAAAACTTAGAGCTCTAATAACAAATGGTAGCTTGTAGTCCCCTTCATTTATCTTTGCTCATTGCTCATTTCTATGAGCAAGATATAATACTGTCATTCCTCTCCAGACCAAGACCCTCAGACTCTTGAATGTTGTAGACATTTTACAAAATCCCATAACTAGACAGAGCTGCTTGGTGTGGTCATTCCAGTTGTTTCTCCATCTTTATGCTCAATAAAAAGAGCAACCGCACCAGTTAAACATTTACCTAGGTGTTTTGTTCCTACAGAGACCTATCAAATCATTGAAGAGATATCGATTATACCTGGATATGAAGCTAATAATAACAACCTAAAACTTATAACTTTAAATCTTGAATCTTGAACCATCTCAAACTGGACTTCCTTCATATGGGAAGCCAAATCTCACAATCACTTCTATTTTTTCATCCACTTATGTCCAGAAATTTTGAACAGTCTAAGAAAGTGCCAAAGACTGAAAAAAATCACACTTTAGGAACATTTTTGTTATAGAACAGGTGTGCAATTTTATAGCTCCAAAGTCCAAAATCACCTAGGATAGTTTTCACTCTACTTTTCTCTGCAGTGTCTTTTTCAGAAAAAACAGAATCATGGAATCATTTAGGTTGGAAAAGACCTCTAAGATCCTCAAGTCCAACCTTTGACTAATCATCACCTGAGTAACTAGACCATAGCATTAAGTGCCACAACCAGTCATTTCTTGAACACCCCCAGGGATGGTAACTCCACCACCTCCCTGGCCAGCCCAGTCCAAAGCTTAGGCACCCTTTCAGTGAAGAAATTTCTTCTAATATTGAACCTGAACCTCCCCTGGCAGAGTTTGAGTCCACATCCTCTCATCCAGTTGCTTGTTGACTGGGAGAAAAGACCAAGCCCAACCTGGCTACAACATCTTTCCAGGTAGTTGTAGGGAGTTCAAGCAGTTGTCTCCCCTGAGCCTCCTTTTCTCCAGGCTAAACACCCTCAGATCCCTCAGCCACTCCTCACAGGACTCACTCTCTAGACCTGTCATCACGTCATTGTCCTTCTGTGGACATGCTCCAGCACCTCAACATCTTTCTGGAGGGGCCTAGAACTGGACACAGAACTTGTGGTGTGACCTCACCAGTGCAATACTTAAATCATCACTTTGACAAAACATTTATTAAGTGTCTAATTGAATGGAAAAGGTCACAAAAGAAACATTCCAGGATTCGACCCTAAATTGCACTTCCATTTCCTTTTCAAGATTATTTAAGATACTGAATGTATTCACATACATATTATTGAAACTTACATTCAGATACACACATACTCTTGAAATTTACATGTATCCTTCTTCCTCTCTAGCCAGAGCCAGTGTAGATGGTACTATGAGTATAATGAAAATCACCCCCGTTTCATTCACAGCTTGTGTTCTTTATTGTTTTCCCATTTAGACTAAACTCCCGCTTATTTTTTTTCAAACATTACTTTTTATTTTAAACAGCATATATCTCTTTTGCTCATTAGAATAATAATTCTACACGCACATTAGGTAGACAAAGATAGTTAAGGAAAAAGGCTATTGTGAATGTTTTTGTACCTGGATTATAGAGGACATTTCACTATAAATCAGAGCTCTGTGTGGAGCTGGTTTTCCCGTTACTGTGCCCTGAAAGCACAGGAAGCTTAGGAGGGTAGTCTAAAAGGACATTCAGAGACATTCCATGTGTCAGCACAGTGTGGCAGAAGATGCTGATGTCAGAGTGAGAGGAACCCAAGTTGAGCAGACAATTCAGTTTCAGTGGTAACCACATTCTTTACGTTAAATTTTATTTACAATGAATTTTCTCTTTCTTCATTCCCCCGTGCCGCAAGGGGTGAGGAGGGAAAGAAAATCGGGAGTGAAACTGAGCATGGGAGGACAGGGGAGGTGGGTGGAAGATGTTTTGATATTTGGTTTCTATTTCCCATTACCCTACTCAGGTCTGATTGGCAATAAATTAATCTAATTTCCCCAAGTGGAGTCTGTTTTGCTTCTGACGGTCAATGCAGGGTGATCTCTCTCTGCCCTTATCTTGACTCAACAGCCTTTGTATATTTTCTCTCCCCTGCACAGCTGAGGAGAGCAGTGACAGAGCAGCTTTGGTGGGCACCTGGCACCCAACCAGGGTCAACCCACAACATACACTGAAAATTTCCACTAACTGTCATGTATCTGGTACTGAGAAGTGGTCCAGGAAGCTAGGATATGGAAATGACATGGCTGTGCAACAGGAAAGCTGCCAGGTTCTCTTTCATCTGCTCCCAGGCAGCTTCAGAAAGCAGGGTCTCTATTTTTAGGTAGAAATGCTGACCAGATTGTCAGATCCAGCTATGATTGAGCTGGACATAACGTCAGACTTTATCTTCTGTTTGCACAGCTTAGTGTATCCCATGGAAGTTCAATCAACATGATAAAATACCCTGCTTTGTTCAACAGCAGAATCATTAGCATGAGCACCAAGCCATCCCCTTTGTTAGCCAGCCTCAAAGAAAGTGAAGAAAAATGAGAGATGAAATTGATCACTACAAGAAGAAATCAAAGTAAATAAGGTTTTCATGTTTCTGAATGTCATGGTAGACAGAAAGGCTTAGAGAGGGATTTATTTTTTATGAAGTTTTAGCTGTCATAATTACCTACTGAAAGTTGTAGTTAAATCCCAACTTTCCTAAGCACTATGGGAAGATGAGGCTCTGTCCTTTTATTGCTAAAATCTTCCTGCACTACAATGGGATGCTCATTCACTCTGCAAACTCAGTACTCAATCTCCACCCAGTACAATAGAGCACTGCTGAGGACAAACATATGAAAGGTTAAGGCACTGAGGTCTTGTGGAGAATAGAACCATGTCAGCAGATGTTTCAGCCAAGCTAAAAGAAAGAGCCTATTTCTTACCATCCAGAGGACCTTTATACTTCTGCTTTTGTCATGTGCCTCATCTTCAGCAAAACAAACTGGCTGTTTTCAAGTGCAGGCAGCTGCTAAAGAGATTCAGGTTTACTATTTCCTGTGTCTACAAAAGGGGACCAATTATAAAGGCATCAAAATGCTGTTGCATTGAGGGTATAGGAATTTATCAGAACATTCCAGCAGGTCCTCAGAGATCAGAGGGGTGGCAATGAAGACAAGTTTTTGAGAACTACACCTGGATGAAAAACTGTTAAAAGTCTTCATGAAACACATTGTCTGGGTGATCAACTCCCACTGAGTCACAAGGTTCAGAGCGGACACCCTTGCCAAACTTAGCCCCAGATGTCACCAGTGGTTTAGCTCTAAAGTTTTTAACAGCACTTAAACTTAACAGCACTTAATCAATAGCTTAATTTAAAAAATTTAATGAAAGATTCTTATGGAATTTGCCATAGTACAATGGTAACTCACTCATAGGTCTAATTTACTTATGAATCTAATGTAGTTAAGAATCTTAAGAAACAGTCATATGACTTTAATATGTTCATACTCGCGCACACAGAGACTTAAAGGAGTATGTACAAGGTATAGCCCTGTGAAATATTCCCCTTAAGTTCAGGGAAGTACTCGCATTGGATGCCTTTGGATCTTCTCAGCGGGTGAAGGGTTGATCCTTGAGGAGTGGGGGTATCTGCCCAGGCTCTGACAGCTTTTGGCAGAGGTCCTCCAAGTAAACTTGAGAGTTCTCTGGCTCACAGTGGTGTCTCACCCAGAGGGAGATGCTGTCAGAACCCGCTGTGGTCCAGGACAACTCAGTGGTTCTCACTTGGGACCATTGTTTATAGGGTCACAAGAGAGTGGGCTTTAGTCATAGTAATTTTCCATCCTGACCACAATTTGGGTCAGTAACTTTCTTTGAAAGTTTAACAACAAAAATGTTGTTCCATTTGGATTGTTATTCAGGCAAGAAAAACAAGTTTCTAAGGCTGTTCATTAAAAACAGGAGCTCGTCAGACAGCATAAGTTGCTGGGAGAAGAGAGTGTTTCTGATGAACTCAAGAGGAGCTCAGCTAGCTGCTGTTCATCAAGGCTGAGGCCTAATGAGCATTTCTGAGATCATAGTGTGGCCCAAGGAGGAGAGGGTGGTTCTACCACCACAGATGTACAAGAGAAATATAATCATAAATAAACTGTAACAAACATAGCAATTTCAGATTACTTCTACCACTGTGGAAAGGGAGTTCAGTGTCAAACCAAATAATCCCATGTAAACACTACCTCAGGTGCTCAGTAATAGTTAAATAATCTAATTGAGAAACATTTTCAGGCCACTAGAACTTTTGGTGTGCCTGCAACTTTTGATACAAAGCCTGATCTGCTCCTGCCTTCCATGTCTCAAAAAATATACTAAAAATACAAAAAAATTATTGTGTTTTTGCAAGTGTAGGAATTCTCACCCCTATGATGCAGGTATCCATATTCATAGAATAGTTTGGGTTGGATGGGACCTTTGAAGGTGAGAGGGACCTATATATAAATATAACTATATATATATATATATAATCTCAACATACGTCACAAATGAGGTGAAGAAAATTCCTATAAAGAACTGTGTTGCCCTGTCCCCAGAGAGGCTTCACCTGGCAGCCAATCAGGGCAGAGAAAACTTCCATGATT
>VZTE01003671.1:256953-276676 GCA_013397775.1 Eulacestoma nigropectus | reverse complement strand
TTTTTTTTTTTCTTTTTTTGGGTGATGTCGGGTGGGGTGCATATTGAAAAAGTCCCATAAGGAAGAGCGTGCTGTAGAAATTGTGTTTGAAAGGCTATTTATTTGAACTTCAAAAGTTACTGTCACCATGTAGGAGAAAGCAGTATGCAGATTGTAGAAGATATATTGCAGCCCTGAAAAAAAAAATGTTTGAGGCAGAAATAAGGTGCCTTTTGGCTGTCACAGCTTACCTTGTTTCTGTTGTTGCTGCTTTTGTCAGGCCAAGCAGTAAGCAATCCTCGAAGCCTTGCATGTTTGTTGTGTTAGAGAGACTGACTGGCTCCAGGTTATCTCCTGTGCCCTTCTCTTGCCACAGAGTGTCCTGCTTCCTTGAGGTCCCTGGGAGAAAATTCAGCTGTGAGGTTAAACACCTTGAAGCAGACCTGTCAGATATTTTGCCTGTGTGTCTCTGGTGCCCTGTTTGTAGCTGCTTTTTACCACCTCCCTCCCAGATCCCTGTGCCCCTTTGTCACACAGCTGGACAGACGGTTCCCTAACGCTGTTTTTTGAGTCAGCGAACCTGTCAAGCTTCTGATCAGGCCTTTTTATACTTTCTGTTGCACTCTTGAGGTACCTTCAGCTGGTTCCAGCTCTTTTCCTGTATAAGTGGGATGTAATTGCTCCTTCCATTTAGCCTGAAGTCAATATACTTAATAAAGCCATTAGTTCTGCCCTGCTTTATGGGATCACTTGATAGTAGACTAAAAATTTTCCAATGCAACAAGACACTATTAAGAAGAGAAACACTGTGAATTCTCACGGCATCTGAAAACTTAAGGATGTTTTAGCAAAAATATCACAGCTTAAAAACAGTGATTCTTTAAACTGTGGTTCTTTTTCTTACCGTCAGTAATCCAGTCGTTCATAATAGCTATAAAATTGAGTCTGAATGATTTTGCTGTAATTTTGTTTATGAAACAAAGTAATTTTCTAGCTTTCAGAATGTCATAATTTCATGAAGTATATAATTAGAATGTCACTTTTTTGTCTTCTACCTACCTGGATACTGTTCTGTTAAAAAAAACCCACACCACATCTTGCTTTTGATAGGGTATGGAAAGGACTTTGTGTAGGTAATATTCAGACCAACTTAAGGCAAAATCCATGCAGCATGACATTTGGAAGGTCTCCTTCAATGACAAATGTGGAGATGCTTAGGCCAAACCTTTTCACGAGGGTTGTTTGAGCAGTTGTTAAACCTTCACATTCAAGAATCTGTGACACTTGTAAAGATTCAGGCATGCTTCCTGCAGCAAATCGTTGGCACCGAGCCTGTGATTTTGTGTGGATGTATTTGGTGCCAGTGCTGAGCAAGTGCCAGCCCTGCCCCAGGTCCCAGGCGTTCAGTCCTGCCGTGCTGGCACCTTGGTTCTGGCCTGGCACAGGTGTGTCCGTGGCCTCAGTGTGAACCAGACAGATGGGGGAAGTGAACTGTGTGAGAAACAAGTGTTAGCAGCGCTGCTGAGCTCACAGCCTCCCCTGGCTGCCTGCCTACCTGCCCACATTCGCTCCTTTCTCTGAGCTGCACCTTTTTCTGACAAACAGCAGAAATCACTTGAGCCAGTGTGGTGTCGAGCAGCTCATTTGCCTCACTTCCTCTTCTCCAGCCCCTTTGGAGTTGTTATTGCATGGTATTTGCCTCTTCATTTCCATTCCTTCCCAAAGGCTGCCAGAATTTTCTTCTCACTCTGACTGGCAGCGCCGCTGCTGCCCCTGCTAGAGGAGAGAGTGCTGGGGCAGCACTAATAAGTTCCTCTTACTCATCCAGGGCCACTAAAACACATTTGTGGGATGCCTTCCAGCACGCTGGCTCCCTGGGAGCAGCAGGTTGCTCTGGTGGAGCCAGAATGATCCAACAAGGCTTGATTACCCGTGCTCCACTCTCCCTGGGCGTGCACCTTCCGTGCTGCAGCCTGGCACCTCTCCCCCTTGGGGAGCCAGTGCCCTGGGCTTTGTGCTGCATCCCTTCCCAGGCACAACTGGAATATGTGGTCTTTGCAGCCTGCATTTATTGAGGCTCTCAGTGGATTGCACTGGAATACTTTCCCTCGTGCTCAAAAGTCGAAATTCTCAGTCGTGCTCTGAGAGTACTTCTTAGCTCCAGCCCTAATGGTTAAAACAATTTTAGTCTTTTTGTTAGGAATTTATTACTTGCTGAAGGTTCCTTCATGAGTGTAGGGTCAGACCGTTATAGCTTTATCTGCTGCTGTTATTAGAATACTCTCTCTCTCTGCACTAAAACTAAATCTGGCTGCTTTCATTCCAGTTCTAAACAGCTGCCCCCCTGCCCCTGGATAAACCCCAGCACATCAGGTTCCTAGCAGGCACGTGTTTGCCTGCAGTGTGGCTCCCTGGTGAAGTTTATGAGACCGTTGTGAGAATTTCTGCAAGTGTTAGTCCACACAGGAATGGGATAGTGCTCTTTGGCATTGTTGGATTTGGAATTCTGATATTGCACACACCGTGTCTGAAATAATTAACTATAATTTACTATGATTTTCAGGTGGGGGTTGCATTTTTCCTGCATGTGAGAGCCTGGGTTTTTACCAAAGGACTTTTTTTTCCTTTGACTGACTTCCTATCAGAATTGCCTAACAAAATATAACTCTTTACTTCCTCTTTTGCTATGCATTTATTTGCAAGGTACCGAGCTTTACCTTTTTTGTAGGCCCAGTTCCTGCCAGTGGCCTAGCTTGAGGAGAGCTAGAGGAAAGTTACCTACTATCATTAGCAGAGCTATATTTTTTTCCTTCTAACTTCCTATGTACATACTATACTTGTGGAGTGACAAATTCTTTTTGATTTACCTTCAGTCACTTTTAAGAGGGCACGATCTGAGCTGAAAAAGCAAATTTAACACCAGGAAAAGACTTATTTCAGGAGGAGGAAGGGAGAGTCTGTACCAATATAATTGCATTGAATGCTAGTGTTACTCAGGAAAAGAAAAGGTCTTCCTTGTGTACATTTAATCAGTAAAAATTTTTATTTTTATCAGTGTTAGATTTTCCATGTTTTAAGTGACTATGTGATTTCAGTGTGTTATCTTTAGATAAGCAGAAATGAGAATATAATAAACCTAAAGAAGATGTGTGGAATATTTGATGTGTGGAATATTTTTCCTGGTTGTGTTGCCTTTATCCCCAAAATTTGCCTGACTTCTATAGCCATACATTTGTGAGTATGATTGTGTTGGATCTCTTAATAAAATTCTAGATTTCATCCTCCAGTCTCTCTCGAATGCTGATAATGTTCCAAACATATATTGTTAATTTCCCTGCTGTAGCAAAGAAAAAATACTGTCAAAACTTACAGAAGGCTTTTCCTTCCTTCCTTCTTTATTTATTTAATGCAAGAGAATACACTGACTTCAGTAGCATTTCTCATAAGGTTTAACTTCACAAATTCCTTTACTTCCACCCCCATACCACTTTAATTACAGTTAAAATTTAACACTAGATTTTATCCTGAGAAGACAACCATTTGGAGACAGGATGTGATTTTTTTTCTGTGATTTTATTACCCCAACTGTATGTGCTGAAGTTCGATTAAATATTATTGATAGCCATTACCTTACTGCTGTCCTGATAAACTGACGTAAACTGTTTTGAGCCATCAGCTTTATTCTCTGCTCAGTTGATTGGCTAGACAAGCCACAAAAATACTGAAGAGGATCAGGCAGTCCTGCTATTTCCCTTAGGTTTGTAAGATACAGTAGCAATTATATCTTCCCTAAGATAATTCCTTTCCAACCACATCTCCCTGGTTATCACCATTTAATTTGGCAGAATCAAACACCTGTTGCTGTAAAAGAGGTGGTTTCCAACCAGTTACAGAGAAGATAGCCCCATTTAATCAATTCCTAGTATGGAAAGTTCCATTAGAGACTTACATTGAGTCAGGACCTCATTTTTACGCCTCACCTGGCATAGCAGCTCTTGCCCTGTGAAGGGAATGGAGTCATCACAGAGCCACTGTTGCTGCTTGCAGAGAGTCTGATCGTGCTGGGGAGCTGTGCCTGTGGTGCCAAAATATCTTTTTATGAGTTCTGAACATTCACACTGGCTTTTGCTTGAGCTAATTGAGGAAGTGGAAGGAGAAAGTCTGAATAACTTCATGCTTTTCACTGTTACAGTGTTACTTTATTAAGAGAATTTGCATTATTTCCTTCTCAAGCGACAGAAGTATCTTCTTGAGTTTTGTTGTTGTGTTTGTTTGTTTATTTAATGAAGACTGTTGGTGTTAAAGACTGATACAGCATTTTGTATCTTCAGACGTAAGCGAATGAAGAGTGTTGTAACAATACTGAATTTCAGAGAGCAGATAAATGGTGGCATAAGGAAGGATCCCTAAAGTTAAAGCAACCAAGCAAATAAAGGGAAGTTTCTGTCTTAAATATTCCCCCAATGCTTTTGTATTTTCGATGGCTGCCCATGGATATTGCTGTGGGGAAATTCTTGTGCTGCTAATGGCCATTTCAGCTCTGCTCCTCCAGGTGGGCAGAGCTGCTGAAGGCTCTCACAAATATACCTTCTGTAGTTAAAGTTAGCCTTAAAAGCTATTTTAAGTGTCTTTTAAGGTGAGATCACCTCAACTATAATAGCGTGATCTTTATATTTTGGCACAACACCTTGGGTGATCATTTTTATTTGTTAGTGGCTTTATTTGGCTAGAAAATATGAAGGAGAGATTTGTTTTAGAGCAAGCTTCCTTCCAAGCTGAAGGTTGACTTTTTTTTTCTTTTGTTATGCAGCATGTTGCAATAAGGATCCACAATTACCTCTATGCTTTAAATGCAATTGCTTGCAGCTTTCTGAAGAGTAAAAATGTTTCTTTTTTATTTTAAACCTTTATTTTGGTCATTATTTGTGTTGCTTTAGGGTTTGTGGGTATGAGAAGAAAGGCCTGGGTAGAAAAAGGAGTTCAGATTTGTGTAACTCTACCAGAAAATAAAACTTGGTAACATTTGAAGTGTTGCCCTTGGAAACAATAAATGCAGTCTATCCCTGGTTTTCAGAAGGGTTGGATTTGGGCAAAGGCACCTTCCATCAGGCAACCAATAGAAGATTTAAGCACTTTTGAATGAGATTTTGAAGTGGAAACTAAAGGTATTAGCACCACAAACCTCCAGTGAGTGTCTGAGTCTGGGTTTGTTACAGTTGTGTGGATTTGTTTCCCTCGGTGGATTCTGAGAGCTGTGAAGGAATTTGGCTGTCCCTCTCTTACAATCTGATTTTGTCATTTTCTGGTGATGCTGTGCTGCTTCTTCTGTCAGATTAAATTTGCAGGCATATTACCTCTCCTGACAGAAACATGAACTGCATGGATTTTTCAAAGGAAAGCTTCAATGAGGAGTAACAGGACAGGGTTTCTTTTTTTTTTTTTTTCCCTCTTATTTTTAGTGCTGGATTGCCCAAATCTGTTAATTTTATTATCATCCTAAATTAATCTTACGATATTCAGCTGAGCTTGCTTTCTTATCTACAATGAAATTGCTGTGTCATCGAGGCACTAGTAAACCTACCAAGGCTGTGTAAAACTAAATCAGGCTCAGGACATTTTTGTTAGGGATTTTTGTTATTTACTTTTGGCTTGCTACTCAGCTTTAAGGGAAGATCCCTCTGCACCTGTTTTACATGGCTTCTGAGGGAGTTCTGTCATTAAAAAGTCAGCTAATACAGCATTTCACGGTGCTTTCAGAAGGGTTCAGGTTGAAAGGGCCATCTGGAGGTCATGTTGTTCAACGTGATTATAAAGGGGAGGTGAGGATTGGAAGAAAATTACTGAGGATGTTGTGCCGTTGTTGGTACAACACAGGAACATCCGGACTGGGCAGGTGGGATGCATGAATCACAGCTGGTGTCGTGAGGGGACACGAGGACCAGGCAGCATTGCATGGGCTCCAGGAGGCAGAGCTGAGGTGGAACAAGGCTTGCCGTGCTGGGGTGGAAGGCAGGATTAGCATGCAGGGAAAACGGAATGCAGTTTGCAGCCGGAATGGGACACCTGCTAGAAACAAAATGAAACGGAAAGGACAGAGTCATGTAGGTCTCGGGGCAGGAAAATTCAGGTAGATTTTATAGCTGGAAATGGAGAAAGAGGAGTGTTTTGATGGAAGGAAAATGCTGAGCACAAGGATGGGTGAACAGTGTGCTGTCATTAGCAAGAGCTGTCCTTCTGCCACGGCCATTTTTTAGGTCACTTTAATTGCTGGTTGTGACGTGACCTAGTTGGAAGTGGCTGCTGCTACGGAACAGAACCTATGGAGAGTCTCCCCTCACGCAGCGCTGAGCAATTGGAAAGCAGATACAGCCTCACACACATTTTCTGTCTCTTTGTCTCCCAGGGGTTTCTGAGGGATACAGGCCAACAGGCATTTTCTCTCGAGGAAGAAAGAGACGTAGACTTAACAGTTGCAGGAGAAGTTGATTGAGCACCAAGAAAAACGTTGTAATGATTGAGGAAGCATTTACGAGATGATAAAGCCTGCTAGGAAGCATCTCTGTTTTCCCTACTACTTGGCAACAGTTGCCACAAGATGTAGAAGCCCTCTGTACAGTTCCAGGAGAGATGATGCGGTCTAACATTTTCAAGTGTCTAGGTATCATTAACTCCAGCTGACAAATAGCAGTTACATTTTATCCTGAAAATCGTACTAAAAGCATGTCAATAGAGACTGTGGTTTGAAATGTGGTTTAGGATACAGAGGGAGGAAAAGGCGTGAGGTACTATTTTTAACATTCTATCTTTGATATTGCTGTTTGCAAAAGTTATGTAAACCAAGCTGTTTTGTCTGAGCTTTAGGTAGTTTATGTACGTGTGATTGTATGCAAAAAACCACAGGCCCAAAAGCAGAGAGAGGCTCATTTTACTTATCACTAAAAAATTTCAAGCAATGAAATGATGTAAAGCTTTCCTGAAGTTTGATTTCCTCTTATCTGCATTAACTCCGTTGGTGATGACTCCATTTTCATTCAGTGTAAGTGAATAAAATTGCCTGACTTACGGGTTTTTTCCTCTCTCATGGCAAATCCATCTTGCTGTACTGGGAGAGAGGGATAACCTCATTAGTTTTGTAGCTGCCTTGATTCTGAGCAGTCCTATGGTACTGAGGAATATGATCTTTGTTCTGTGAATGAGAATACTGTACTTCAACTGCTACAGTAACAGGAAAAGAAGATCCCAAATTTGCCTTTTCTGTAAAAATGGTTCTGAACAGATCTTTGACTTAAACTAAAGTAGTAGCAACAGGAATGGAGATTCCACAGCATTTCTGGGCAACCTGTTCCAGTGTTTTATTACCCTCATAATAAAAATTATTTTCCTTGTGTCTAATTGGAGTTTCTTCCTTTATGACTTGTCTGCTGCCTCTCATCCTTTTGCTATGCACCTCTGATGAGAGGCAGGCACCCAACTGCTCTATACCCTCCTCCTGAACACCTGAAAACAGCAACAAGGTCTAAGTCATCTCTTCTTCAAGCTTAGCAAGCCCAGCTCTCTCAGCCTGTACTCATACACTCTGTGCCCCAGCCCCCTGATTCTCTTAGAGGCTCTGGACTTGTTCTTATTGCAGTGTCTTGTACTGAGCAGCCCCAAACTAGAGGGGGCATTCCAGTCGTGGTCTCACAGGATGACTTCCCTGTGACCTGCTGGCAACATCCTTGTTGAGTAGGTCCAGGATGTGGTTGGCCTCCTTCACAGCCAGGGCATGCTGCTTGCTCATGTTTAGCTTTTTGTCTACCAGGACACCTGGCTCTTTTCTGCAAAGCTGCTTCCCAGCCTCTACTGGTGCATGGGATTATTCTGTCCCAGGGGCAGGGGTTGGCATTTGTGATTTGTGCCAGTCCAGGGGAATTTTCCTCTTTCTTCCGTGTGGATACCAAAATGCTGCTGGCAGATGAATTTTCCAGCTTCTTGCATTAATTCTTTGAGAACCTTTCCTTTCTCATGCAAGATATGAGAACAGTAAGATAGTTTATGCAGACGATATTCACATCTGATGTTTTGCTAAGTTCTGTTTATGGTACACTGAGAAATGTTTTACCGTGGATGTGATAGAACCTGAACCAATCACCCTAGGAGGTGTGTGAACATTGTCCAATCGCTTTATGGAACTAGACTATATAAAGATGATTGTAAAATTAATAAATAATTCATTCTTTCGCTGGATTTGATGTTGCTACATCTCTCTGTTCCTGGCTCTACAGCGACACTTCCGTACCTAGTCTACAGCTCTGCAATTGAGCCACAAACTTGTATGGGAGACTGTCAAGGGCCTTGCTAAAGTCAAGGTAAGTGGCACCCATTACCCTCCCCACACACACTGCACAGAGCCAGTGATCTTACCCTAGAAAGTTGTCAGGTTGGTGTGGCACTGTGTGCCTTTGGTAATTCCAGCCTGGCTGTTCCTTTTTATCCTTTGTGTGCTTGGATATGGCTTCCAAGATGACTTACTCCGTGATCTTTCCAGGAACTTAAGTTAGGTTGACTGCCCTACAGGTCCCTGGCTCCTCCTTCTTGGAGATGGATATGGTGTTTGTCTTGCTGCTCATCAAAAACCTCCCCTGACAGTCATGACCTTTCAAAAATGAGAGGACAGCTTTACAGTGACACTGGCCTCCTTTCTCCACACCTTCCGATAAAACTCATGTTGTTCCAAGGATCTGGGTGTGTCCAACTGGTTTAAGTGCTCCACTCCCACAGACTGACGCTGTGCTTGGAGGCTCTGAAGGCCTAAAGACAAACCTTACCAGGAACTAAACCCCTTCCCCACAAAAATACCCAAACACACCTCACTCCAAAACCAAAAATAAACAGAAAAAGATGTAAGGCAAAGCAGTCATTGAGTACCTGAGCTTTGTCAATGTCCTCTCTCACTGCTTTCCCTGCCAGACTGAGCTGTGGGGCCATATTCTTCCCAGCCTTCCCTTTGCTGCCAAAGTACTTAGAGAAGCCCTTCTTCTCTTTAATCTCATTTTTTCCAGCTACATCTGGGCTTTGGCATTGGCCTTCCATCTCCATGTCCTTGAGCTGAGATGGGAGTTCCCTGTTCATCCGTGCTAGCTTCCTGCCTGTCAGACTGACCTGTTCCTGTGCCCTCAAAAGGGGACCAACCACATGTCCTGGGTCGCTTAGCCCTGCAGGGCAGGCTTCTGAGGGATCCCCCACAGCCCATTCCTAACCAAACCGAAATACGGTCCGAATTCCAAAGTTGTGATTCCAGTATTTCTCTTGCTCAACTTGTTCCAGGATGCTGAACTGCAGAATGCTGTGTTTGCTGCAGCCTAGGCTGCCCTTGACCTTCGCATTGCCCTCATCCTTTTTTATATGAATACCAGGCTGAATGCCTCTCCTAGTCATCTGCTTGATAAGCCACATCAAGGAATTGTCATCAACATATTAACGTGATTATTCATGAGAAGGAATTGATTTCATGAAGTGTATAGTTCAAAATTACAGACTAAAGAAGTTTGAATAAGTTTCCCAAACTACTGGGTAATTATCCAAACAGAGCCATTCAAAGCTTTTCCACTCCTTGTATTAATGGCAGCCACAATATTCCCATGCTGACTACGAGAGGAAAAATCAATATCAGCAAACGTACATTCATATCGATTTATCTTCCCTTTTGGTTTTCTAATTTAGTAAAGGCTACTAATGCAACATTACATAAAGATTCTCAGGAGAATAAAAAGGCTAACAAGAGCAGGTATTGCTGTTTGTTCTGGGGAAGTGAACTGACTGTACTGTTCATAGTCAATTGTTGTCCAGTCTCTGGTACGTGGACTTTTGAGCCATGTATCAGAGAGCATTATTCCAGGGAAAGAGATTAGAAGGTCAAGATGACTTTTTGGAATGGAGGCCCAGCACATTGTTAGGATTTTTGAATGTCCTTGTATACATGTACAGAGCAGTTAGTGACCTGTGTGAAGTTAGGTTAGAAAAGGGTTTCCAGGTCATGTCCAATTCTTATGCATAAATTTGATTTTTAATATGTTTGTTTTGTGTCTTGCATGAAGAGAAAGGAATGCCTTATGACAATGATAATTTTGTTTCAGATACTCATTCTAAACAAAGCAAAGGGAAGCAAATGAGGGGAGGAGATATTTTGTGTGATTTGAAAACTGAAGTTTATGACTGCCCAGGACACCAGAAAGTTGTCATATGGGGAAATGAGTCAGCTACACACCTCTGTGTTACATCCTTAAAGATTAAAGGGGGATGTGATATAGTACAAGCTATTGCATGTTTCAGCTGGTATAAAGCTTCAGAAAAAAAAAACTTTTAATAAAAACTACTCCTTGTAACGCTACAAACAAGGAGGTGCAACAGGTTATAAAATGGGAAGAGCATTCTCTGTGCTCTTACTGTGCACCATCAATAGGCACAGGTTCATGATTGGAAGTATTCCACATGGTTGGGGTTTTTTTTTTTTTCCCTCCCCTTTTTGAGGACAGGGCATTCATGAGGACACTGTCAAAAAGTAGGACATTTCCTTATCCTACCAAAGGACAAGGAAAACAACAGATTACTGAAAAATAAGACAGAATAATTAGGTCGTTGAAGGTCTGGGCTCGTAGAAGTATTTAGTGTCCCAGAAGAACAGCTGATAATCTGCAGCTGAAAAATCACCTTTTGAGGATGATTGTAAAAGTTGAGTTCTGTCTTCCAAGGCTCAAATTCCTAACTTTTTTTTTTCAACTTTTATTGAATTTGGCCATCAAGGTGTTCTATTAGAGAAGTAAATGCAAGAACAGCCTTTGTCCCACTCTAATTGATGGAAAATTAATTTTCCTTAGTCAGCTTCATTGAACCATCAACAAGTTCTTGCATATGAAGGAGGATTGCAGCTTGATTTGGAGTACCAAGTGACAGGGTGGCTGTCTCCAAATGGCCATGACATCACAGTTTGAAAAACTGTGTTCAGGCTGCTCTTCCCTGTTGTTCATCAGCAAAGACTGTGACTCCTGCTGGGAGTTGCAGTGATACCAGAGTGGTGCACTATAGACATGTGCCTTTTTCCTAGGGGCAGGGATTCCACTGTAAATACAACTTCTTTACTCAGTCTTTTAGTTCCAAAGGTAGAGAAGATGAATCAGTGTCACAGAAGTAGGGTATTCCAGGGGTTCTGTCAGGAAGCAGTACTTGAATGTAATGTAAATATTATAATTCCATGGAAACAGAGTGAGGATGTTACTCACAGAGGCTTCGTTCTTGTATCACTCACTCACAGTCTTTTGGATATCATTTTCTTGGTACGCATCTCCTGAAACACGCACCTTCAATCACTCCTGCATTTAAATACACAAAATGGTTTTGCTGCACAGTTTGTTAAAACAGCTGAAACATTTCTATTCTATTATTTTACCATTTGGAAACCAGGAGTAACTGGTGACAAGGGTAGGTGATCACACTCGCATGTCAGCCCTGAGGAGAAAACAGGGGCTACACCTGCTGGAGAGGGTAGAGATCCAGGTATGAAGTTCCAGTTAGTCTTTGAGTTCAGTGCCTCTTGTGTTCTGGGATGGTTCTGGCCCCATAGCTTGTTCTTTTCCCATACTGAGCATATGGGAGTCACAATTCTTTTATGGAGCTTTAACTTGACGAGATTCAAGTCATGTACATGACAGAAGGCCTTGAAATCTGGGGAATGTTGCTTGTCAGATTGCAAGTCCTGGCTCTGAAGCATTTATTACCCATTTTCATTGGGAATTTCTAGTGTGTGAATTTTTGAATGTTGTAGGATAAAGCACTTCTTACCCTTCTTTTAAAAATGACTGATATTTTTTTTTCTCCAGAAACTTGCAGAATAAAGTCAACCTCCACCCTGAGAAATTTCAATCCAAAGAGTTAAAACTTTGTTATCAAAAACCGAAAAGAATGCCTTGTAGTAGTGCTGCCTTGTGCTTATGTTGTGTTAAAGAGGGGTTATTTTTAAATGAAAATCAAACTGCAGAGTATCATTTAGTAATACTGTGGTTCCTGTGTATTTTCAGTTCTTTCATTACAAGGTCTCAAACAACTTCACAAATACCTCAGTGAGATGCAGAAATACTATATTCATCTTATTTTAAAATAAAAATAGGTTGGGAAAGGCTGCATTTGGTCAGTGTGAGTGGAGAGGCAACATGCATTTGAGGTTAGAGATGAAATAATTTACCAAGTCCTTCCTGTTGACCTTTGAAACTGCAGATTTAGGAAATACTTAATAGTTCCATTTTTGTTTAGGAGGGCTGCAATATTCACTGAGGTCAATGTGGCCCTGTCACTTCAGTAACTTTTAGGTCTCTTATTGTTTGCACAGTCACAGAATTCTTGCTTAGTGGCAAAAATTTGTGGTTTGTTTTACCCTCCATGTTCCTTTGTAGGTAATGCCTGGGCATGTCCTGCCCAGGTGCCTGGTAAGTGAATACCAGACTTTAGATATTTTAGATACTCACTGCTTTAGATGTTCACTTCCATCATTTTGGTCTGGCTAAGGCAACACCACCATCACCTGTGATACCTATTCTAGAAAAACGCTTCTCAAGGCAAAGATTAACTTGGAAATAGTTATGGATAGCTTCTAATAGAGGAGTCTCTTGGTGCCCTTTCTTTAAAGAGAGTCTATTGACTGTAAATTAAATGGATACTCCCAAGAAAAAATTTTCAAGAGGAAAATTTTTAATGTATTTTAGCTGTAGGCCTGTATCTTTTAGAAGTATTTTTTAAAAATCAATACTGATCATGTTTGTTTACGTTTTGCTTTGGATTCTTATTGCAATGACCAGTGTCATTCTGCACTTGCAATCATTTTTACCTTCTGATGCACTGGCCAGTAGTTTATCTCATGTAACTTGGTGAAGTTATTAACCTCTTTACACTCACAGATTTGCCCATATTAGTGAAATATCTCTGAAGATACCTAATATATCACCTGTCTGGACAATTTGCTGCTGGAGAAAAAATGATGAGAATTTTTTTTCAGAAGTATTTCCAGTATTTAGCAAGTTTGCCAGTCGAAATATTGACTGGCAAATATTGAAATATTGAAGTGTTGAATGTAAATGAAGTCGTTTCTCTCATGGAGAAGGACATGTCAAGTGTGTGTTTCTTAAATGTGATCAGAACCCAGAAAGCTAAGGAGGGATAAGAATGAAAAACCACAAGGAAAGTATGCAGAAGATGCAATGAATGGATACCTTGAACAGTGTCAAGTATTGGAGAAACAAAAGTAAAGTATGTTGCACGTTTTTTCCTTTTTTTGGGAGGGGTTGGGGGGCAAAGGTGGGACAGCTGGAAAGTCTTTTATTTAAATATAGTGTATTTTAAGGTGTACTCTGGCTTATCCTTTGGAACTGAATAAGGGTAAGTGTCTAATAACAAAGGCTTTGAGTGTTTCAGAAGTCACTCATCTTTCTCGGAGTATTCAGTAGTCATTGTCACTCAGGTATTCAGGGTGACAGCACTCTTTTCCTCCATGTTCTGTTATTATGAGAGTAAATTGTTCAGGAGCACCTTCTTCCTGTACCCCTTGTAGTAACTTCCACGTGTTGGCCTCTCACAGGCTGACATTTTACTCACTGAGTTCATGTTGCCGTGTGGTTTTTCCCCCCCCCTCCCACTGTGTGGGGGAGCACATGGCTCAGGTCGCTTGGTGAGTGTATTTTCATGTTCAGAGCTGAAGGGAGGTTATGCAGAGAGGGCAGTGCAGTGTGCTTTTTGCTTTTTTTGGATACTCTGTGGTACACACAGCTGCAGGTGAGTGGTACCCTCAGTCCCTCCTGGAACCACTTTTTACATTGAGAGGAAATAAGGTGGTGGAAAACAGCTTCATTCCCACCCTGCTGCATGTGTGTTTTCTGGTGGGAGAGGATGATTCAGTTGGTGATGCCTTCATGATGTGCACTGTAGGTTTTTGGGTCCAGTTCTGCCAAATGTGTAGATGGTAGCAGGCCAAATGCAGCCTTTTACTTTTGTCTGCAAAGAGCTTAATTAGGTCCTGGCGTTAGTTCTGATTGCTTAAAGCCACAAAGCAACTTCTTTCCTTTCTTTTAACCCTATACAAAGGAGACTGCTGCTAGAGTTGCAAAATAATCGAGCCAGAGCCTCTTGCAATCAAAAGATGATTAGCTTCTTGTGTTTATGTGTGTTCTGATGTGAACCAATCTATTATGTCTGTTTTGTGTTCCTAGGGATGCGCTATTTTTGTGTGGAACTTGCAAAAGCAGACACAGTTCACTGATGTTTATTAGTGACCTTGTCTTGTCCTCTGAATTATGGACAGTCTGCTTTGAACATGGGGAAATGCTACTAGCAGTCATTAAGTGGATGTTAGGGTTTTTGTAGTTGTTTAACCTCTCCAAGGCCCTGCTGCAATTCTAGATGTTAAAAAAAAAGAGAAACTGAATTATGGGTGTTTAAAGCTGAAATATTTATAGAAGCAGTTTTTTATTTAAAAATAGCTTTTGTGCCTGAGAAGATCAGATGTACCACTTCAGTAGGAAAAGCCAAACCAGATTTTAGTTCATATTGTTAGTAGAAATTGCATGAAATTTGATAACGTAATTTAGCTGAAAATAATTTTTTCCAGTCTGGGTTTTGGAGTGGCTTTTGTGTTACTAAATATTACAAAGAAAACAATTTTTTAAAAATCCTGTATTTTTTATAGTTATAGAATACAAAGACCGGTAGTTGAATTACTGTTTATTAAAGAAGGGAATATACCAAGTATCAGAACACAAGCAATAGAGATGAGATCTTTCAAATTAAAACAAAGGCAAATGAAGTTAGAAAAATCGCTTTGCTTGCCATGAGAAGATAGATGAACACAGTACAACAAAGTACAATCTATTAAGATGAAAGTGTGTTCCAAAAATAGATTACAATTAAAAACTGGATTATTTAGGATCAAAAGTTACCTTAATTTCCTGTGAGGGAAGCTGATGTGGACTTTAGAAATCCATCCTTATTAAAAATGAAAAGCAACAGTATGTGCAATCATGAAGTCCTTATTGATTTGAAGTCACTGTTTAGGTTGATTAGCATTTCACCTGAATGAGTGTAAGTCCTGCAGGATGTGGCCCAAGTGATTTTGAAGTGGTGGCAGTTTTTAATGCTCCGGTATCAAAATTGTATCCACATTTGGGTTGTTTGGAAATGCTTCCTTATTTGAGGAATCCTACGCTGATGGGATTGAAAGAGTAAAGAAATTTCTCTGTTGAAGCTCAGGAAAAAGGATGTAACACTGTGGTGTTTTTTCAGCCCCGTGAAAGGAACTCTTGCAAATTCTTTGTAAAGCGCTTAATTGTGGCAGGGAGTAAAAGAAGTGACTGTTGTGAGTTACAGCTTAGACCTATCAAATATTATCTTAGAGCACAATCTGGGGGGGAAGAGAAGTGCCCACAGAGCAACGATCCACTACTCCAAATAAAAACCCTAAATTTGAGTGCATTTTGAAGAGGGGTATTCCCAATACTGTGACAAATCTCTTAAACAAAAATTTGCTGAAAAAATTCGGCCTAAAACTTTGGGTACCGACTATAGAAACCGAATCCTGTCTGAGCAAAGAGAAATTCCTGCTTCGTGTTTCCTTAGAATGACAGATCTCCTTGGCTTTGCAGCCTTCTTCCCCAAACCAGCGTGAAGCAGCACTCTTGATTAGTCCAGAGAAGGCAGCACGCAAATATTAATATTAACTCCATCACATCACACCATCTGGCTCCACCAGCTTGGGCAGGATGGCCTTAGTCATGTAGCTGTCCTTTCTCATGGCTGACAGGAAACAGCAAATTAATTGGGGGTACAACTGCGATTTACCTTTTACCCCTTACTCTTGGCCCTCGTGGTCTACCATTCATTTGGCCTCTGAAAGGCCTAAACCTTCTAAGAGTCTTGTTTGTTCTATTAAGAGAATATTTGCTGTATACTGGAGCACTGAGTATATAAAGACAGACAAAAAGTAGATGGAAGCTGGCATAGAGCTTCAGTTTTCGTTTAAAAAACCACAAAACTCTTTTTAAGCTACAGAGTTGAAGGAATATACTTTTCCATGAGGGCCCATTAAACATTTATTCTCAGAGGTATTTATGGACAGAGAGGGGAATGTTAACATCCAGGAATACTGCAAGGCAGCCACCTACTCACCTTTTTATTTCCTAGCACAGGATTGACCTGACATCCTGCTTTATTTGAAAATGCATTGCATCTTGCCTCCACAAGCATCATTTTGCCACAAAGTGTCCGAGATCCCAGCAATTTAGGCAGGTTGAATTCAAGATCTTATTTTCCATCTTCATGGATACTCTAAGAATTAATTAATTTCGCAATGCTTTAAAGAGTTAAAATTCTATGTAAACATGGCAATTTGGTTCTTCACTGCGGTGTAGCCCAGCTTTTAGCTGTTCTACTTGCCACAGTACCAGGAGCTGAGCTCTTGCAAAATCAGTTGCGGTTGCTAATCCAATGAGACTTCAAGAAGAAATTAGGGTGACAGCAGATGTAGGGAAGCTGGTCAGCAGATTCCATTCTTCTCCTGGAATAAGCACTGAGCTAACAAAGCTATGGTTTGGGTTTCACTGTGCTGCCCAGTGTGCAGCCTGTCTGTGATTGTAACATACAACTGATAGCTCAACAACTTATGGCCGTCCTACATCTCACTGAACATTTTCATGTTCATATTCTGACCAAGATCTTACAATAGTGAATCGTTTCACATGGCATTTTTCAATTCCAGTTTCAAAGTGTGGTGCGGTGTTAATTCAAAATGAAGCTTTAAATCAAATGTCAATTGTGACTAGTAAAATTATTTTTAAACACTTTTTGTGTGCTCTGAAGTTCTTTTGGATGCACTCGGAATATCATCAGTGACTATATTTTGTGCTGCTGCAAACTGTGGGATCTTCATCTCAAGGACTGAGGAGCTTAGAACACGGGGAGTCACGAGTGTGTTCTTAACTAGTGCCAGAACATCAGCTCAAGCTGATTGCTCCTTTGTGTCACTCTTAGGGCAAGAGTGTGATTCATCACTTCCATTTTGCTGAACACTGAAGTGCAGATGCATCTTTATGGGTTAGATTTTGCTTCCATTGAAGACTAAATGGCATCGTGATCTCATTTGTAATAATGTGATTTGGGAGTAATTTGGTAAAAGTGACTGACCTACACCAGGATAATTCTTGTGTGAGATCTTGTCAGGTTCAACAGCTTCTCTGGGAACAGTTTGGGTCTTAGCAAATACATATGTTTAGTTCCCCAGGAGAGCACGTGGATTTCCCCTGTACTGGGGAGCATCTGTGGATTCTGCTGGTTATTCATCAGTAGAATATTTGTGAAATAGACTAAGACATTTAAACCTTGTGTTCTTCATGTGTGAAAGTTGAGGCATGATGTAGCTCTCAATGAATTATTAGACTTGACCACCAGCTCACTTCCATTTTGACAAAAATACCATCTGCCATTCTTTCATAGTGTGCTTGTTCTCTGTCTTTGTAATTCTCTGGATGACTACATTGTTTTTATATGCTAGGCCAGTTAAGCTGCAAAAATCTAGTTTGAAAATAGCTGTATGATTTTAAAATGATTTTTAAGAACTGGAGGAGCACAGAAGAAAAAATTGTTTATATATGGTTATAGATTTATTTTTGTAGCTCTATTTCTGGTAAACTGAAGCTGATACACCAGCACAGAAAGGAAGATTTATGTAAGTATTGATACAGAGTCATTTCAGGCTGTGGTCAGGATCATCTTACCGGCATGTCTCTGGGTCACTGGGCCAAGCAGGGTTTGTTTAGGTTTTGGTGTGCATTTTTTTTTCTTTTTTTTTTGCCTTTTTTTTCCCCCCCTCTTCGTAGCATTCTTCTTCTGTCAACCTATTTTATTTTGAGAGCAGAATTTCCTCCCTGGTTTCTTCCTTCTTCAACTAATTGATGTCTTTTGCTTCTAGACATCCGCTGGGCTGTGAAAACTGGGCTGGTAGTGTACAGCTAAATACAGATGTTCAAAATGTGAGATCTGTCAGCCCCTCCCTTGGGCACAAGCCTGTGCCTGTTCATGTTAGAACAACAGCCACATGCCTTATTAAATCAGGTGCTCTTTGTGCAGCCCGTGTGCTGTGGCTTTGCTCTGCTCTGTAGTGCATAAGCTCCAGCATCGTGCCTGTGCTGATAAGAGTTCCTTCCTCAGGCTGCAGAGGAAGCCAGCAGCCCCTGTTGTGCGTGGCAGCAATTGCCACAGACGCTACAGATGTGAACGGGAGAGAAATGGAGTCAGAGGGATGTGAAGGTCCCGTATCATTTACGCCTTCATTTCCTACGTTCTCAGCATCCACCAACCTGGAGCTTTCAGGCTGCGCTTGTCCTTTGGGACTGACAGGCAGCACTGACCAGTGGAAAGCTCCGAATGTCGATACCTCCATTTCTCTGCCTTTCTCCAAAGTTCAAGCTGTGTTTCTTCAGGAGATGGCAGCAGATGACACAATAATTGTAAAAGTCAGACTCTCCTGTGAGACTGAAGAGGGAAAGCTGTCCAACAGTTGCTCAGTTAAATAACAGAATTATCGAGCCCCTCGCATTGCAATTATGCAGTGGAACTGTATCACTGATGGAACTGAGTAAGATTTTGAGCCTTTTGTGTTCCTTTGATGCAAGAGAAGAACCCTTCAGACTAAAGAAAGGCAGTCCAGTGCCTGACAGCTCACAGCGTGAAAAAGACTTTTTATGTCAAGTTGGATCATCCTGTGTTTTAGTTCATGAGCACTGTCACTCGTGCCTGTTTGTAAGGAGCCTGGCTTTGTTTTGCTCTGGAAGTCTAGAAGAAGAAACCAAGGAACTGGATAGAGACTTCTTCAGGGATTTAGCTGTTAAAGAGCCAGGTCTGAAATGTGCATCTCACTTTCACTCACCCAATCTGCTTCTGAAGTCACAAGACTCACGCTGCCTACAGAAACACAGGTAAATGAGACCTAGAGGACATCTGAAAAGGCAGTCGGGGAACAAAGTGGGAAGTGGGGCTTCTCTTCTCTTTGCAGTTTGATTCTTGTGCAGCATTGGGTCAGGCATTTATTCTGTTTTTACCAATTTGAAAGATTACCTGTGGAAAGTCTCATATTTTATCATGATAAGGACCTCTGTTCTTTACAACTCCTGGATTTTTTCTTATTTAAGAAAAGAGTGCAAAAAGCTGAGGAGGAGGGGACAGGAAAGGAGGATAATGCCAAGGAATGAAATGATGCAATTACCTGAGCTTGCTATACGTGTGATTGGCATGAGCTTTCCATTCTCTTTTTTATTTTGTTTATTTGATTTTGTTTATTCTTATTAAAAATTGTTAGTTTCTCTTCCCATAGTGTAAAAGCAAAAATCAAATAAAGACTTAAAAATTCCACGGTGCTTTAAAAAAGGGTGAGTTATGAATAACAGTTGAAGCAGTCTTAGCCTGTGATGTAACCTGTTCTGAAACCTACCTGTTTTCCCCTCAGTGTAAAACTATTGCTATTTGAAGTTCAAGCAGAAGGTGGTCTTTATTTCTCTCTTACTCTCCCCTAAATCAAAGAGGACATTAAACCTTATCTGGAAAACTTACTTCTTGTGATGCATTTCTTTCAGAGAAAACTGTTCTTTCTTTTTCTTTTCTTTTCTTTTCTTTTCTTTTCTTTTCTTTTCTTTTCTTTTCTTTTCTTTTCTTTTCTTTTCTTTTCTTTTCTTTTCTT
>VZTE01003671.1:225889-247153 GCA_013397775.1 Eulacestoma nigropectus | reverse complement strand
CGCCCCGGCCGACTTCTTCCTCATCCCCCTTCGCCCCCCGCCTGCTCCTCAGGGCAGCCCATCCCTCGGGCGGGGACAACTTCCCCGCTGGCAGACGTGCCCCGGCCCGCTGGGATGCAACACCTGCTCCGGGGAGAGCCCCCAGGTACCCCCGATCCCCCAGGCCCTTGGACCCCCTGATAGCCCTCAGGCTGAAGCTGCAGCTGGGGAGGGGCAGCAGCGCTGTGGCAGCCCTCAGTGGTGGAAGGGTAGTGGGATTTCAAGAGATAACACCACCCTCCTTCCGATTAAATACAGATTAAAAAGAATAAAACCAGCCAGCACCCCCACCCCTCACCACTCCATCGAAACGAGGTGGGAGGGGAAAGGAAGCAGCCCCTGATCCAGAGTGCTTCTTCCAAGTGGGAGCGAGTCTGCAGCACATGCATTCAGCAGGCATAATTGGGCTGCTCTTCCCGGTCCAGAGCTGATAAAGTGGATGAAGAGCTCAGCCTCCATAGCAATATGCCAACGCTATGGCAACCTAAATCCAGCTCCCTCCTTATCAGCTGCAGTGATTATATAATTGGAGGAACAGTTTTGCATCTGTCTCTTGATGCGGATTGTCATTACTCCCAGGTGAAAGAGCAACTTCCAAAGCAAACAGAAAATCAGCCAGGTGGAAGAGAGTTCTGTTCCCTGATAGCCCTCAGGCTGCCATTTATTTACAATCTATTTTTGTTTTATGCAAACAGCACCTGAAAGGTTAAATCAATCAGTAGTCAAGAAAACCTGGTGGTGAGGAGATGGGAGCAAACCAATCACAACGTGGAAAGGAGCCATTAAAGCAACCACAGATTGCCAGTTGTGAGGCAGTGATAGGAGGGGAGTAGAAGATGAAGCCGGGTCTGGGATCCTGGTCTGCTCCTCTCTTCTGACATGGAAGACTGATTTGGATCAGTCCTTACTCTTGCATCCTGCTCAGCTGCTGGCAGCGAGGTGAATGTTCCAGGTACTAGTGGTGCAAGGCAAATTTTGATGTCTGCTCTTGAGATGTGACTGACACAAGCAGGCCTCTGCCAGCAGTTGCTGTCTGCACAGGTCTGATATCAGTCAGCCCCTTATCAGCCTACCTGAGCAGCTCTCAGGGAGCTGCCGTAATAGGGCTCACTTAGAGTAAATAAATAAATACAGCACAGAGAGGCCAGCGGTTGCATTGTGAGGGCTGTGGGGAAGAGGAACTGTGTTTGAAAGTGCTTTGTTGACTTCTTAACAGCCCATTTGGGTAGGGTTGTAATGTATTTGTTTTACACTTCTGAACGTGACTGCGTATCCTGAAAAATCTTTGACCCTAAAATAAGAATTTCTTCTCTTTTTTTGGATGTTAAGCCTACTGTGCTTTCATTGCAGTCTCCTATTGCACAAAGGCAAGTAAATATTATGTTATTTGTTGATGCCGAGACACAATGTTCATTTTTTGCTACACAATGGAGTATATTTTTTTTATAATAATTATTCATTACTAGAGCTTGTGTTTGTCTAGAAAATGACAAAACCCCACCCAAGAAGCACCAGCAAAAGCTTCCAAAACTAACTACATCACATCTAACGCACGTGTGGGCTGGGTGGAATTCTAGATGGGCATCCTTAGCGCGTTCCCTCGTAATACTTTTGAAAACTCGCTCTCTTAATAGAAAAGAGGAAACCGGTTTGCAAACCCACGTGTTGCAGCCCCCTCCAGGGAGGGAGCGAGCGGAACGAGCCCGCCCGGCCCCGGGGTGGCCGCTCTGGGTCTCCAGCGCTGCTCGGGCACCCGGTTGAATTCGCCGCCGGCCGCGCTGGCTCCCGGTGCGACCCGCGCCGGGCAGCTGGGGCAGGGCAGGAGCCCCAGGCAGCGGGTTTGCTGCGGTTTTCAGCGGCGGGGAGGGGGAGCGGGGGTCCCGGGCTGCCTCTCCCGGAAGGTGGCACTGCAGGGCCGCGGAGCCCGGCGGCGCTCGCAGGGCTGGGCGGGAGGCGCTGCCCGGGCGCTGCAGCCAGCCCCGCTCTCCCGGGCACCGAGACACCAGCGCCTGGCCCGGGGTAACATCCATTAGGCTCGAGGAGCCCCTGCTAGGTCGTTCATTCCGCACGGTAATGATCCTCTGAGTGAAAAGCCGTTTCTGATACCGTGTCTGAACTACCCTTCCTTCAATTTCAGATAATGCCTTTGGGCTTTGTCCTTATTGCGTATTTTGAACAGATTTCTACCTGCTGCTTGTAGAAAAGAACCCCCTCGGGTATTTGTCAACCATAATTAGGTCTTCTTGCAACCTCCTTTCCTAACCTGCACATACCCTGTTCTTGAAATGTTTCCCTGTAAGACACTCTTTTTTCATAGTCCTTGTATCTCCTGTATCTGTTAAATTAAGAACTAATTAGTATAGCCTTTATTTCTCGGAAGGCTATTGATAGCGAGAGGGTCAAGTCACAAGCACAGTCCCTAATGCATTTTCTGACCTGAAATGAGGGTCAAACCCACGAATATTCCCCTTAACTTTGCAGGTATAGATAGGGATGGTTGTGTACACTTCACAGCTGATTTCAGTTGGAGGGTTGAAATCTGTCTCATGCTGTGCTACAAAGAAAACCATTGGCTATAGGCACTAGAATTTATCGGATGTTTGCTTTAATTTTCTGCTCGATTTTCAGAACACCAATTTTATTTCCTGTTTGTTTTGGGGCGATGTTTTCACGTGTAGGAGAAACCATGCTCTTTCCATGGTGACAAAGTGACCAGGTTAGCAAACTTAGTCGTCATTTTTGAGTATTTGTTCTTGTGCTCTCGTTTTGCTGTAAAGGTTGGTCGGAGTAGGCATTGGTCACGGGGCATAATGAATTTCTGTGTGGTCTGAAACCGTTTATCTTCAGGTTTTTTGAAGAAAAAGAGTCTGAATCACTGTCTAAAGATGCAGCACTAGCATTCCAACCTCCCCTGATTTAACAATAAACACTTGTGTTTATGAAGTATTATCTTCTGCCTCGAAGTACTTGGAACTTCTGGTTGGTGTAAAGAATGCAATTCAATAGAATACGAAATAGCAGTGTAATATAAAAATATTTAGCATATGTTAAGTAACAGTACTTAAATGTTCTGCATAATACAGTGCACTGCATTTACTTGTGAAAGTTGCCAGTAGGGTCTCCAGAAAGGTATTTAAGTGCTTTCAAGCATTTCCTATCTTTAGAAGGAGCATTTAAGTATCCTGCTAAAGGCATGGAATTTAAAGCATATACTTTTGAAAGGTTTTCTTTGAAATTATCCTCAGTCACAGAGACCAGTTTTGGTTAGGTCCTCCTCAGCGTTCCTCCTGACTGGTTCTTCCTGAAGTTTGCCCTGCTGTCATGAACTCACCTGGTGTGCTCTCTGCAACCAAGGCACCTCTATGGACCCCCTCTTGCTTGCATCTCTACTCTGCAACCAAATATGTTTTTGGGGTTACATCTGAGTAATTCGGTACAGCAGATGCGACACAGCCTTGCCATGTGGAATTAATTTATCCTACCGAGATATTTACTTTGAATTATTTGTCCCGGTCTTTTTGTTTTGTTTCTTCAAAGCACTTCAGAGAACATGTTCCATAACTGCAGTGCTGCCATGTATGCTTAGTTTTGGCTCGCTTGCTTTCAGTTTTGTGGAAAATGGTCCAACACCCATGCTTAAAATAGGATTTATCTGAGTGGCAGTCACTCTTAAATTTACTTCTTGTGTGTGTGTGGATTGTCCCTGTGGCCATTCAACGTGCTAGGAAGTGTCTTGTTTAACCCTTTCTGGAAAATAATGAAAGGAACAGAGTCATTCAAGACCAGGAACAGCAAATAAAAGACCTCTTATGAGCAAGTGTTCTCTAAATTTATTGACTATCAACCAGTATAACAGATGTGACTTTGTGCAGTAAAAGTCTCTCTTAAGTTATTGAACACAACAAATCAGATCAACACCAAAGAAAGCTTTTGCCAGTGGCAGATATATGCTTTACAAAACACAATGTTATTAAATGCTTCAATTGCCTACCTTTTCTTTTTTTTTAAGACTGTATACAAACCCAGTATAATTTTTGTCAATCATTTATCTGAAACACTGGTTTTATTTAGACAGTGGGCATGCTATGAATTTGAGAGCAAGTGTATTCATTAAAATGTTTATTGCTGGGTTTCAGCATCATTAATTTTACAAAGAGAAAACACTGTTAAGTGTTCAGACATTGGTGGCCACTGAACACTTTTCCTTTTTCTGGTAGTTCCTCTATCAGCTAACATAAAATTGGCATTTCTTCTTTGAAATGTTGTCAATGAACATTAAAAAAGAAAGGAGATTACCATTTTTAGAAATTTTCTGCTTTATTGGAGTAAAAGCATCACTGTGCTTTTTTTTCCCTCAGCCTTCCTTTCTTTTTTCTTATGAGAGAGGAAGTCACCATCAGTCTTCAGTGCAGGGAGGGCAGTGATGGGTTCACGGTGCTTCTGCCAGAGAGCAGGTGTGGTTTCAGGCAGTGGGGTGGTCCTGTTGGGATCTCTGACATCCAGGGGTGAGGTTATATGATCACAAATTCAACTGTTGCTCTTGCCAGGTTGTTGTGAAATACACCAGGGAGCAGTTGATAGTAACTATAAACCTTTTCCTGAAAGAGTCTCTGGAAGAGTTTCTGTCAGTTTCTGTAGACAAGACAGAACTGTGAGAGTAGTATAAACTTCAAGAACTCGAGCTGGTTTCAGGACAGGTCTATTCCAGCTGGAAGAGTCACAGGTGTCTCTGTATAGAGATTTGCGGAACAGAAGACCTGGCCAAATTTCTCCCAGAAACCCAAATACAACATCAGAGATTGTATGGTTTGGATAGGTGCATTTGCCGGTCCATGAGAGGTGTGGGAGGGCCAAAAAACAAAGGAGAAAAGATTAATATATGTGTTGTAGAAGGTGACAGGAGATTTGATGGAATCACATTTTGTCTTTATTTGGTCAAATTGGCAGATGTCCAGATACCAAGGTTGAGTTATTGCAATCTCGAGCTGAGAGATTATTAGCACAGTTCATCCTCAAGAGAAGATGAGACTGAGGAGAAGTGGCTGCTGATGGCTTTGAAGGTGGTCTGCTCTGCGTGTCACCTTCCCAGGCATCCTTCCCAAAAAGAGAGTTCTGGGGGTTGCTGCTCTCACTGGCTCAGGTTCCGCTGCAAAAATTGCATTTCTGGGAAGTGAGGATTGCACAAAACGGTGCTGTGTGATGGAAGGGACCTGCTGAAGCTGGGTGGTTCAGCACCCGACCCCACACAGGTCTAATTAGATGGGGTTGCTCAGGGCCGTGTCCGGGCAAATCCTGAATGTCTTTGAGGATGGAGCTTTTGCAAACTCACTGGGCAGCCTGTTGCAGGATTTAACCACCCTCACAACAAACAAACAAACTCAACGCGTTGTTCCTGGTACCTGCTCTGTGTAGTTCAATCTGTGTCTATGGAGAGCTCATTTCCCAATGTCACCCAACAGCTGAACTGCTGCCACATCTCTGTTTAATCAGACACAGAAGGTGTTGGAGAGGCTTTTGCCTCAGTGCATCACACCAGTTTTGGAGTAGTTTGCTTTTCTGGAAATCTCTGGGGTGTTAGAAACTTATACAGGAACGCTGAAACTGTGTAGTTGCGGAGGTTTTCTGCAATTTTCCTTTTTTTCCGCATGTGTCTGTGCTTTTTTCAGTCCCATATAAAAGATTCTAAATTTCAGTGGCTGTCTCAGCAGGCAAAACATTCAGAATCCATGAAAAAACACCAGCAAGTTGAATGTCCTTCAACAGCTGGGAGAAATTAGCAGAGTACCAGTTGAAGCCATGTCTGTGAGGGAAAAAAAGAGTTATTTAACCCGGCATCTGTCAAGAAATAAAAGAAATCCACCAGTCTTACCTGGGCACCAAAAAACTCAACAAATTTAGGAGGGAGGGAAAATTTACTTCTTTGATGAAAGACAGAAGATTAAAATAAAATAATTATTAAGGGTGACTGGAAACTTGGTGGTTTTCAAACCAGACACCGTAATAAAACAAATCTGGCTAATTGCACAGGCGCTCTTTTTGGGTTTTGTACATAAACCTTAAGAGTTCATTGTTGCAAGGAAAATATTGTCTGAGAGCCACCTAACCTTGGAGAATACTCTATCATATATTTAAAATATGCTTCTCTCAATGGCATTGTTATTTTCCTAAAAGATCCAGGTTTTTAACCCGCTGTGTGTATGGTTGCCGTCGGGTATTTTGGAAAAAACAATTAAATATGACTGAACATGACATTATAATTACAAAGTAAATATGCTCTAATTGAGTAATTAACTCAACATTTCTTCCTAAAGGCATTGTAGGAACCAATTCATGTTACTGATCAGATTTCAGATTCTTTATTCCAAGGGAGGAAAAAAGGCTTCCATTCTCCAATAAGGCTGGCTAGATGTAAGACTTCTTAAGATGCCTCAGTTTTTAAATTTAATATGTAATTTTTGATATTTAATATGTATTATTGATAAATCAGATATTCTTCTAACGTTTTTTGTCAGGTGAAATAATCTTATATATAGACAGAATACTTGTGTCTCTTTGCTTGTAAGTCAGCTCAACTCTTTTAGGTGGCAGCTATATTCTGCTTCACGTATTATTGGCAAAAATCATAACAATTCTGAAATTGAAACTGAGAGAATAATAATAATAATAATTCTGAAATTGAAATTCTGTGTGGCCTAGCTGTTGGTAGCAGAGTTCCTGAGTTATGGCTACAGGAATGCAACGATGAACCGTGTGAGAAGCAAATGTAATCCGTGTGAATACAGGAGTTAAAATTGATGTCTGTTGAAGGCAGAGGGGAAAATGAATTATTGCACCTAAATACGCTGCCTAGAGGATTCATGTTGAACCTTATTTCCGATGAAGATTGATAAATATCAGGAAGATGAAAGTTAAGACTGATCTGTAAAGCCAAACTTTGCTGGGTTTTCTATCTTGCAGCTTCCATATAGTTCACAGAAGAACGTTTTCCAGGCAGCCCCTATGTGTAAATATTAGACATTTGAATTAAGTACGAAGGGGTCAGATTTCCTGGGGATGAATTTAACATATTGACAGCAAAGTCAGCAAATGAAGTCAGATAAACCCAAGGGTCATTAAGAAAACAGAGGAAATCCATAGCATTCATTACTCTTTGGAGTTATGAACAAATAGACTCATGCAGGGAGGAAAGCTTTACCTGTGTGCTGAAATTCACATATGATAATTAAATTGCCCATTATTGCTTTTATAAATTGTATACTGCCTGTTATTATTGCCTATTATAAATTGTATAGATGCACAGAGTGTCTTCAGGTATAATTTAAATTCAAATTGGTCTCTTTAGAGAGAAGTAAAAGGCATTTATGGGGTGAAAATTGAAAGTGATCAGGTTTAATTGTGGGTTTAATGGAACTTTAGCATGACTGTATTCAGGAGCAGTAGCTAGGAGTGGATTACATGAAATTTTTACGTCACTTTCACCTAAGTGAAAATTTTAAGTGAAAAGCCTGAGATTTGCAGACATCAGTTATGTTTAGTGCTGGCAGCGTCAAAGTTGAATTCGTGAATCAGTGAATGGCTTGAGAGACAGAATTCCAGTATCCTGCCTGGCAGGTTCTCACTGGCTTTGGCTCAATTGCACAAATTGTGTGAGTGTGAAACGTTTATTAGCAGGTGTTTGGGATGTGCTGGTCCCGTGGGTAGCAGTACACGCTGCTGAGTTCTCAAAAAAATGTCTCCACAGTTTTCTTTGAGAATTGTTTGCTATTTGTTTAATGCAGCAAAGCTTATTGCTTAAATCAGAAATGAGCAAACTCGTGAGGGAATACGCTGAAAAAAACCAAATCCTTGATTTAGTTTTTTGGGTTTACATTATGACCAAAAGAGTTAATAGTTTCATTTTAATTTTGGATTTGAAAGCAAATGCAGTGGGACAGTGATGACTGGAATAGAGTATATCTCTTGTCTTTTCAGCCATTGTGGCAAAAGTCAGAAAAAAAAGCAGAGAGTGAAAGACCGAGAGGAACATGACTTGAAGGTTTTTCTCTGCTTTAAGGCAAAGGGTGTCAAGAAAGAGCACAAGAGATGAAAGACTGTGTCCCAACTTGCATGCAGTGATAAAAGCTTTTATGTGTGCCAGGAAATCAGTCAAAAATAACAAGAGGGACTTGCTACTGGCAGTTCTTAAAGACAACCAAAGTGTTTTAAAATAAAATTTAAAAACATTTCAGGTACCAAACTTCAGAAAAAACTGAGCGTGGAGCTTTACAGGTGCCTGGCAGAATCCCTGGAAAAGCATCATGGCACACGGTCAAATGTGAAGTGCTTAAAAAAGGATCGTGTCTTAAAGCATGAATAATTCAACAAAACATTGCAGGAAGTTTTTAATGCTGATAATGCAACTTCTGCTACTTTCTATGAAACTCTATGCTTAGACACCTCCTTAAGTGCTTTTCATTTGCAATGTGGTTTACACAGCTTGGAGTGTTTCTGTAGAGAGCTATGCATTTGACTGGAACATACATCCTGCTGTTTCAGGGCAAAGCTCGTACCTAAATAAGTACACATGGGTCAGCAGTTATTTATCTGTTTTTCCAGCACTTAGCATTCTTATTGAGAGCTTTGCTGTTATCTTGCTTTGCCTTGAATTTGCTCTTATTTCACCAGAACACTTTTTTTTAACTTTTATTTTGGGGCGTGCGTTCTTGAGATTTTGTCTGTTGTGCTTTAAGGTGGTTTCTGACGGGGAACGTCAGTGCACAGAATACAGAGCTGGGTCTGGCTGGGTGTTGCTGAGGATTTTGGTATGCATGCTGTAGGGCCAGAGGACTCATTGCTTGTGAGAAATACAGATGGGAAAGCCCTATGTGGAGTCAATTCTACAAATATCAGAGGGAAGGAAATGTATTCTTTTAGCACGTATTGGTGGTGTTTGATGCTTCAAAAGGAATGTGATGTAAGCTCATCCAGATGGCTTAATACACTGGTGGATTTTATCACTCGTCTCCCTATGTCGGTGTTGGAATACTGTTTTAGAATACTGTTTAAAGATAGATTTACTGCAGAAGATGGAAAGCCCCACTTGACATCTCAGGCTTTAAACCTCCAGTTCCTGTATCGTGTTCTGATAACAGCAGTAGAAAGTAACTAAACCTGATTCTGCAGCTACAACATAATGAACAAAGATCTGACAGAATTTCAGGTGCTGTTGGGGAGATTAATGTAAAGACTGGAGGATGGACATTTAGACATAAAATACAATCAAACTGTATTTTAATTTATTTCTGTGTTAGGATGTAGACTTCCAGAAAGTCTGTCATACCTCCACAAAAGCTGTATTTCTTTCCTTTTGGAAGGCTGGAAAAGAAATATGTTCTCTGAAGTTAGTTACTTCTCCTCTTATATATTTACAGGGGTCATGATCCCTGTAATATGAACATCTTCCAGTATTAAAAACTCTCTTCATCTTCCCAATGTGCCAGGTCAATAGGCTTGGAAAATTAATTTTCTCTTTCTTCATCAGCTATGTTGTGTGTGCTTATGTGAAGATATTACCCTAGGAGGTGCATGCAAAGAAATTAACAAGGCGTTTAATTTTCATAAGATCCGTGTTCTGAAATGGGGTTTAGTTACTGAGGTCATCAAGCCTGGAACAGACACAGCAATACTGGGATGTCTGATCCCTGTGTCTGGGTGCAAATCAGGGAGAGCAGCCCCTGCCCAGGTGCTCCTGAGTGCACAAGTAGGTTTGTGGCACGATGAGAACAACAGCCTGGTTGTTTTGTCCTGGTCCAGCTGTGGTGATCAAGGGAAGGGCTCCTGATGGATACCCCCGTACCACTGTTGTGCCATGATCTGGATTATCCCTTTCCAGTTCTGCTGACTTGCTTTTTCTCTGCCCTTGTGTCTCCCTTCTCACTCCAGTCTTCTCCAGAATAAACAACCCAACCCTAGTTTTGTTTTGTTTTCCCCACTGCACCAGCTTTTCTACCTCCACACCCAAATTTGGTGTTTCTGGTACTGGTTTTCAGTAATCCCGGCCTTATTTCACATTCCTAACACAGTTACCTGGATGCTGTTGTCCCTGTGATACTCCCCTGTAGGACTCCAGTACTTTCCTCAACTAAGAGTGAAGTTTGTTCCTCTCTGACTCAACTCCCCCTGAACTCGGTGTGGAGTCGGGCCATTTCTCACAACGCCACCTGTAACTCTTGTCAGCTTCTCGCTTTGTTATCACTTCTGGAAGCTTCTCATGTCACAGCCAGTAGTTTTCCATGTCCTGTTCGGTTACCCAGGCCAGGCTGAGTCATCTGCCTGCAGCCCTAATACCAATTATTCTGAGGAGTCTTAACTTCAGTAATGAGTGCTGTATATTAATAAGTAAAGAGGATTCTCTTCTTTGTAAGTGCAATCTTCCCCTGGTGATGATCAGTTTTATGGTCAGGATGTAACAGCCATGGAAGGAAGCTGATGTCTTGGGAACTGGGAAGAGATGATCAGACAGGTTTATGAGGAGTCAGTGCACAGAGTTTTGGATTTTGAACCAGATGCTTTATGATCAGGATGTGTGCGGTTTCCCTCTTGGATGTAAATTGCAGAGACAAAGTGGGTTTCTCTTGAATGTAGATATTGCCATGGTCAAATGGGAATCTGATAGGAAAGGGAGCTGCTGTCTGGTCTCTCTCTGGGGACTGCACATGGTGCTGTGTGGTGTGCACACAGCGTACATGGATGGGAGGAACCAGGCCTCTCTTTTCCTCCCAAATCTACACACGCTTATCACCAGGCACCTCCGGGGCTTGAATAGCAGCCTAGATACACAGATATCTCTGATTTTTGTCTGCCATCTTTCCAGTGCCTGTATCATGAGGCATTTTTATTTTTGTTTCCAAATAGCTGGAAAAAATGATCTACTCTTGGGAAGCATTAGAATGTCTTTGAGACGTCTGCAGTCGCACTGTGCCTACACAGTTGTGTGTATATATAGGCAGAAGTATAATTTGCTTAGTGGACCAGAATGAATAAGTGACTGTGATTGGAGGGACCTAGCTGTGTTATGAAAGATTTTGAAAGAAATAGAATAGTATGAAATAAGAGAGAAATGGTCTGTGTTTTCAGATTGTCATTCTTCATGTAGTAAACTTGATCATTTGGCATAGATTTCACTTTACCTCACTGTAGGTGTTTAAATTTTCTGGTTAGAACTAATCCTTTAGAGCTGGTGGGTAGTGAGTGGAGAGGAAGGCAGCCATGGCCAAAGAACATTACAGCTTACAGGGGTAAGCTGCTTTTTTGGGAGCTACCTAACTCTGCTTTGACTGTATAGCTAAAGCTTTGATGACTAAGTCAGACTAAATGTCAGATTTTAGATTGCTAGAACCAGTGAACTGAATTTTACCTTACGCGTGTGTGTTGATTTCTAATTCTGGTTGTCAACAACAGAAGCGTGGCGTGAAGAAAGGAGTTCTGTGCCTGTATTAGGTTTAAGTCACCTGTCTTTCAGGTGGCCTGTGTGTATGCAAGTGCTTTCAATGTGTGCTTCCTGCCTGGATGCATGCTGTTAAACAAAAGGAATTGGCAAAGAGAAGCATGGTAAGAAGAATAATAACTTGGGAGAAATCCCAGCTGGAAATTTGTGGAAGCTGCTTCTTGAGGAGTACCCCTGTCTCCATCTGGGGTGAGAACAATCCATTCTTCCTAAGATTACATTTAGGAATAGGAAACTCTGACTGCAGAAGAGGCGGCTTCAGGAGGGAGATGGGCTTTCCAGGCAGTGTCAGAGAGGGACGGCAAGTGTGGCAGGAGACACAGCACCAGAGGGATTGTGCTGCCATCAGCCCGGGCTTTGCTTCCTGGCTAGTGAGTGTGGGTAGCTGAGCTGGCTGGGATGCACTAAATTCAGCAGGAAGGATTAATAGCTGGGTGACAGCAATGTGGAAAGGGTTCTCTGCAGTAACCCTTTGGTTTGTGTGGGCTGTGCTTTGGGGTGAATCAACGCAGCGTGCCTGGTTTTGGGAGTGCCGTTTTTGAGTCACTCCTTCTCTAGCAGGGTCTCAAAGAGAAGATGAACTGAGGCGTGAAATTCATTTGGTCTCATGAACTTGGTGGCTTTGTTCAGCCTTGGGCATGTTGGCAAATGGGATTCTGCCTGCCAGAGCCCGGAGTGCCACGTGGAGTGCGCTGGATCCGTGATTTTAACCAAGGGAGAGCCCTTGTCCCTCCAAGATGCAACCAGAGGAGTGATGCTTCTGGTGACATCAGAAGAAAAGGAGAACCTGTCTTGGCAGAGAAAGTTTTTATCATCATAGCTAAAGGGTGGCACACACTCTTTCTTTGTATCTTTGTGCTACTGTATCACCTCAAAGAATGCGTACCTTTGCAAATCTCTCCCTCTCTCTGCCGCAAGCGGGGACACGAAGTCTTTATGTATCATCCTGTTATCTTTTCAGGGCCTCTTTCCCCAGAATTTATAGCTCTGGCTCTGTCATGCTGCCCTTTGCACAGGCTCTGTAGTGCCCAAACACCCGCTGTGCCCTGGGAGAAAAGCTGTGCCACGGCACCTACCGCGTGTGAAAGAGCTATTAGAGCTTCCGGGAGAGCACCACGGGGAGATTCTCCTCACAGGAATTGGCATCTGCGGTGGGATAGACCAGCTCGAAGCAATGCTTGCCCTTCTCGTGAGGTGCTGGTGAAACAATTGAACCTTGTGAACTCAGTTGTGAAATCTGAATTCTGAAAATAGGAAGTAGGGGGATTTTTTAATTGAATAACAACCTTTAAACGTAGTATTTACCATCAGTGGCTTCCAGTTTAATCTTTCTAAAGAAATCACAAACATATGTTTTGCCTCTTTGAAAAGCTCTTCTGTAATTTTGCATAGGGTTGTCTCTGATGTTTTCTGTCATCGTTTCACCATTTGCTTTTGAATGCTCATTTACTGTCTGTGCCTGGTAATGATACAATGACTCAAAACAGGAGGAAATGTATGGATTTAAGTGGGAGTAATTTACTTAAAATAATGTAACTGTTTTTGTGACACTACTTTTCTGATCAAGCCATTGTACTGCGAATAACTTGAAATAAGGACAATGGGGATCCCCAATCTACGTGTGAAAATGTTGCATTTATCCCACCACAAGCCTCAACATTTTTTACGGAGACGTTTCCAATTGATGTACTTTAAATATCATCCTGATAGCTTTGAGTTTCCTGCTGTCCTTGGGCTGTCTGTTGATAACAGATTTTTGGGGACATCTGCCAAGCTGAAGAATCTCTCCCAGCAGTTTCTGAATCCTATTGTTTGATCACAAAAAGGGTCGTTAGAAAATTAAGGAGACCTGCCCTGGGGAGATAAAGTGGAAGTGACCCCTGACATTTCAGAGTTAAGTTTCCACTGGTCAGGCCTCCTCATTGTCACCAGTGTACACCTTATTAGACATCTGAATTTGCTTAGTTACAGCTACCGAATATTGAATATAATAAGGGTTATCCCATTAAGTTGAAAGGGTCATGAGGTGTGTCAAAAACCTTTTGCGTGCTCATTAATTCTGATCAATATTTTAAAACCCTCTCTTACGTAAGGCTAAATGGTTCAGCTATTTTTAGGCTTTCATTGAAGGTGTTATCCCGCTCTACATTTCTTATCTCTCCTTTTCTCAGTTCTTTAAACTATTTCATTGTTCTTTTTGAGGTGTGGGTTCTAGAACTGGGGCCTGCCATGTTGTGTTCCACAGTAAAGCTCTGCACAGCCGCATTCCCTGGACTTTTAGGCTCACACCGAGATTGAAACTCATCCAGGGCCACGTTTTTGTGTGTGGGTTCTTTCTGTCCAGTGGTTAGAGCCAACAAGGACAAAGCAGCTCAGTCATGGAAGAGGAGTTAACCTGCATCAACCTTCTTCCTCCAAACAGGGAGGGCACAACACTGATGGGAAACTCCAGAGGTAATAAGAGATGCTTAATCCTTTTAAAGGCTGCATGTTTTGAGGTTTTCTGCTATGTTTTTATGTTTTTCTTTTTTTGTTGTTGTTGTTCTTCTCTAAGGAGCAGTAGAAACACAGAATCTCTTGGCCAGCGCTCAGGTGCTGTCAGAGTAAACGGGTTCGCAGGAAATTTCTTGCTTCTTTTGTGAGGCCGATCCTGCAAAGTGCAGAGCATCCCAAGAAAGGAACACAAAAGCCTCATCTTTCACTATCTTTGGTGTGACCTGCCAACTCTGAAGCCAGAGCTGGAGCAGCAGGCAGAGCCTTCTCTCAATGGCAATGCTAACACAGAGCCTGCTGAGCTCTAACCAAGCGCTCTGCAAACCGGGCGTGGATCTGCTCGTGCCACCTTTGCTCTGCTCTGTGTAAATTCAGTCATGATCAATGGACCTGCTTTCATATAAACAGGAGCCTTTATTTTTAGAAAGAATCTCCAAAGACTGCCTCAAACATTTATCTGCAGCCACTGTAGGAAAGGTCACAGAGAAGCAGCTTAACAACCTTCGTATAGTTAACCAGTGACACAAGAACTATTTTGGGGTTACGTGTGATGGTGTTCAGCCTGAGATGCAAAGCAGATGCTGATTTTCCTCACACAGGTGCTTGCAAAGATTGTCTCCTGCTAATTTTCCCCACCCCTTATTATCTCTCCCCCTTAGCTCCCCTCTTTGCTGCAGTTGCAATCTTCTGATTAGTGCCTTATTTAGTTTGGAAATGCTCATAACTAGCAGAGCAAGCCAAGAGTGCTTGTTTTTTGCATCTGTACATTACACATGCTTAATATTTAGACTTGGAACAGTCAGCAAGAAGATACCAGCAGATAAAAAATATTAGAGAGAAGCCTGCATGCTGGAGATAGAACCTATTAGTTCAGGTACCAAACAAGCCAGTAAAATTATTTTCCTTTATGCAAAGTGCTATAAAAATACAACTCTAAATCTGTTAATGCTATAATATCTCCAGATCACAAAGGTCTAATTTGAGTAAATGAATGGTGGTTTTTTTGTTGTTGTTGTTTAGTTATCTTTTACTATCACCCTGAATATTAACCCAGCCACTGTTTTCCTCGGTTGTATAGCAGGGTTTACATTCGTGTGGTCAGTAATTTGCTGTGGGTTTGTTTGAAGGGACGTTCACAAGGGCTTCCTTTTCCTTGGTTTTCAGAGCGTGTTGCATATGAAGCATCCCCTTGAGATTTTGTGGATGAAAGGAAATAGAGAGAGAATGGAAGAAACTTTTATTCTTCCCTCAGTTCAAATTTTGCCTTTTTTTGCATGATCTTTTTCTAACACCCTAATGATGCCAAATTACAAAGAGCCGTCCTGTTTGAATACTTTTATTTTGTCTAAAGTTATTAAAAAATGAGATAACATTGATTAGATGACTGATTATAGGAGAAACGCCAAAATTTTCTATTTTTACTTACTTAATTCTTAGGATTTGATAAAACTTTTTGTCTAATTTGTTTCAAAACTTTCCTCTTCAGTTGGTTTTGGTGATGTTTTGTTGGTATAATTCCAAGCAGCAGGGGAAAAAAAAAAAAATCACATTTTAAAAATAGAAAAATGTGGTTTTTAGAACACTAAGATTAATAGCTGAAATCAAAGTCAGTTTTGACACTTGAAGCATTTTATAATACCTTTTCCTTTGAAACTGCCTGCATTTCAAGAAGGGAGTGCATCTTTAATTTATTAGGATATTGCATGCATCATCTAAAATTAGGTAAATGCAGCTTAAAATAAATTTTTGCCTTTCTGGAAAGCAACAAATAATTTTTAAGTGACTGCTTTGCGTGTGTGCTCATGTCTGGTTTCCACTGAGGATAATGCAGTAGGTACCTCTGCAAATTAGAGAGATTATATACTGTGATATATTTTTATATATTTATATATATATATTCTCTTAAATTGTGTGCCCAGTACCTGAGTGAATCTTTGATTTGGGTGAGCTCTCACAACCCTGCACACAGACTCAGAGATAGCAGCAGCGCTGCAGAGTGCGCTGCCGGAGAGCCAAAGAGGTTGATGAAATCCGACCACTTTGAAGGAGGGGGCTGAAGAGGAGGAGGATGTGGAGCAGATGGCCTTCAGAGGTCCCTTTTAATCTGAGTTATTGTGTCATAATGCGGATTAATGGCTTCCTGGGGTGGGTATGGCACTGCGAGGGAGGGCTGGCAGCCGGTTCTTATGGCTCGTATAGGAAGTTTAGATGTAAACTCTCCTTCTCTTCTCTTGCTGGGCTCTTTCCCACAAACTCTGCTGCTCTCTGGCTTTGTGCAGCTCAACACCGACTCCATGAACAGCAAGAGGAAGCAAAAGCCCTCAGCCTGTCAGAATTGCCACTGTCTATTTTTTATCGGGGCTGATCTCCATTTAGATCTGGATGCAAAAGTTTGATTTCTTTTGTGTTGGTGTGTGTGAGCCTGTCTTTATTGAGATGTCTGTTGTCTGTAACTCAGATACAGAGATCCCTTTGTGCTTTTTAGCCATCATCTGCTGTAAATGGGAACAGACTGCTGTTTCTGGACTGAGAATACTATGAGTTGTGGAAGAACTGTGATTGATTTTTCTAGGATGAAGACTATTGGAATTGCAGGCTTTGAATTATTTAGGTATCATAGGCTTGTACATATTTTCCAAATTGTGTCACGTGTTTAGGGCCAAAAGCAGCTACAGAATTGGGCAAAAAGCAGCTGAAGGGTTGCTCTCCACCTTGTGCACAAGCACATGTGCGTGCATGTGCTCCCCACAAATAAATGGGAGTCATTTAATCTCATTTAATCCACATAAATTTGTTGTGCAATTAAACTTATGTTTTAGATTACTCCCGTACAGTAAGAGAGATTGGCACTTTGAGCAGCTGCTTTCACTTGTGTTTCAGAAATCTGTCCTAAGGATGGAAGAAATGATCCTCTGCACTGACTGTGGAGGGGCTTTAGACAAAATCCCTTATTTTAAAGTGGTTTGGGTAGGGTGAGGCAAATCAAATTAACAGGTTTGTGTATTGGTTTCTATCCCACTCTGCATTCTCAGACAAGGAATCTGGAGACCATCTAATACAGTGAGGATTATTTTTGAAGTGTAAGAGCTTAATTTCTGTAAAGAAGTTATATTTAGATTACTCACTGAGTGAAGAGTAATCATTCACCAATAAGAAAACGACGAGCAGTTAAGATGACAGGTTTGTCAGAAGAATCCAATTTATTGAGTTACAGTTAATCTCCAGAGAAATTTTACTGAAGTCTAGGAAATCTTCCCAAAGATGTGCTTGCACTCAGGATCTGTAATGGTGGTAACAAGAATTTAGACGAATGGTGGGAAAAAAAAGTATTTAAATGAGAAAGCTCTCTCTTGGTGTCTCCATTTGAGGATCTGTGCCTGGAGTTTGCCCAGGAAGCCTGGTGTTGCTCCAAGCAGCTCACTGTGATGTGTGTGCATGGTACTGCAAAGGTTTGGTGCTGACAGGTGCCCTAAAAATAGGTGCCCTACTTTAAAAAGATGTACCAAAGCAATATACCATGAGACATGCACCTCTAGCTGCCTCAAGGGAAGGAAATTTGGGTTTTTATTCACTTGCCCTTTGGTGTTGGAATTGCCCTTGTGCTCTGTGTTCTGCTGGAGATTGTGCTATCCCAGGAGAAATGTGGGTTTCTGTAAAAACCCTTGCTAGCTGTTCCTTCAAACGCAGGGCTAAATGGGTTCTCTCAGGCTTGAGACAAATACAAACACTTTTATCAGCACAAAAATGTTTGTCACTACTTCTCTGTTGTTGTTTTTGAGTTTTGTGAATGTTTCACTGAGCTGTCGTTGAAGGAAGTTGTTCCCTGACTTGATTTCTGGTGCCACCAGGAACTCATCTCAAGGAACCAGAAAGGATTCTTTGAGAGTTTCTTTGGGCTTTCTTGTAGCTTGAAAGTCACAAAAGAAAAAAAATGCAAGTGTTTTGAAGGAAATTGCCCTCTTAACACCTCCTCACCTCAGTAAACTTATCTCCTAATAGAATTTGTGATCCAGCTGAGTTGACCTCTCATCAATTGTCACAACTTTCATATTAAACACTTACCTTGGGGCTTATTAGTTAGTAGGGTTCATGCTTTTTTCCCCTCTTCCTCCTCTCTAAAAAACCCCCAAACCTTACCTGCCAGTCTGGTTCTCTTGAATCCATAGTTACAGGAGAGAAACATCCCAAGCTAGATGGATTTTTGTGTCTGCTGAGAATTTTCAAGCTTGGAGCTTTCTACGTTCTCCTGGACAAGGTTTGGTGAGATGCCTCTTTGGCGTGAAGGAGGCAGAACAGAGAGTTGCTTTAAACCCCAAATTTATCAGTAAATAGGAACATAATTTGATTTTTACTACAAGTAAAAGATTGTGCCTTTTATTAAAAAAAGCCCACAATGTAAAACAAACAGTGCCCTTTCCTTTCTCCCACCCTCAAAAAAAAAAACCCCCTCAAAAATCCCAAACCACCCTAAACACCTGAGCTGTGTTCTTTGAGAACCACAGCATTTTCAAACAGAAAAGTAAGGGAAATCCTAGAAATTTATATCTCACTGTCTGCATCTCTTGTATGTCCAAGATTTGTGCATGCAGAAGAATAACCTGATTAGGAAGGAATGAGTTTGCAACATACCCTGAAATACGGGATTTTTGCACGGAGAGAACTTAAGATTAAGGAGATTTTAAGGAAGGGTTGTCCCACTCTTTATTTCTGTAGGGAATTATTATTGCTTGCAGTCTTGTGCCTTATTTGTGAGGCAGGAATCCATTGTGTTGCCTGTTCTACCAGTGTGGAACCTTCCTCAGAAAATCCAGAATCTCAGCAGCGTTGGCCAAGTCCCAGTGATTTGCCGTGCAGCGTCAGTCGCTAATTTTCAAGCGTAAATATTTAACTTGGAGGCATTTGATACTGGGAGTGAGAGCAGCTCGTGCACTTGGGCTCTCCATTGAAATGGACTTTTTTTCACATGGCTAGAAGCTCGCTGCATCTTCTGTTAATGGCACGGAGAAAAAAAACCTCCTTGTTTTTGAGAGGGGAAATAAAGGAAAACCGAGATCTCGTTTCAAATGAAGCACAGTTCTTGAAAAGGATATTTTTGTTTAGATTTTTAATAAAATGTTTAGTCTCAGCTGTGGCAAACAAACTGTCTTAAATCACATATTTTGTGTGTGTGTGTGTGTTCTGAAACCCCAAAACAATTTACAGGAGACATTCTTTAACCCTCTTATCTGGGCTAAAAACTACACACTGGGTCTTAGCCTGATGTGATGTCTAAAACTATATGTATCTATTATGAATTTTGTTATAGAAAAAGCCCTAGTCCAAGTTGCAACCAGCTTTCATTATAATTCCTATCTCTACTAACAAATTGCCTTCAGAAAAACTTCTTTTTGGGGAAAAAAATAGCGTTGCTTTAACTGTTAGATATCAGAATTAATGTCTTGTCAACTTTTTTTAGAAAAGGCTAATAAGGAAAATACCCAAATCATGCTTCAAAGAAAGAGCTTTAGGTGTGTGCAGCCTTGCATTCACTACAGGCAATTTCCAGGCATGGCAACTGAAAAGTTACTAAAGATTTCTGGAACAAAACCCCTGTTTTGTCATACAAATAATCGGGTTTATTTCATGTCAAGATTTTAAATTTTGCGTGTGGCTGGTTGTTCTCCCGAGGTACTGAAAGTCTATTAGGGTTTTAATATTTGCAAAGTGAGGTTTTAAAACCAAAGAAAGAGTTCCAGGTCGATGGTCCTGAGCATCCCCACTTTTCCCCCCACTGTGGATGATGAACACACGCATGGAAATTGGAGCCTTACAAGGTGCTGAGGTAGCTGTGAGCGGCTAAAGGCTGGAGTGAAGCAGGGTTTACTCACAGGGGTCTCTTTTGATGGGTTAAATGATGAAATAAATACATAACCTTTCTGTGCACGGGCTTTTCTTCATGTCAAACTTGCTTTAAACTAACAAAAAAAACTTCTGCTCACTAGAAATCTCGCCTCGGGTACGTGATTGCAGAGAGAGGTTTTTTCTGGCCTGGTCTAACAGACTTGAGAGTGTGGAAGGAATTTTTCTCACTGCAAAGCCCATTGCTTATTGCCTGTGTGTTTGGTGATGGAGATTACCTTTCTGTTCTTTGGAGTATATACATACATGTCTAGAAATGTATGGTAACCCCAGATATATTTTATATATATTTATATATATACATGTGCTTCAAGACTGTGTTACCATGCCATCCTGCCCCTCACATCCCCAGGAACAGCAGGCTGAGTGCTGCCATTCCCATTTCTGGGGCTTTGCCTCACGGCTGGTGTTTTCCAGGCCTTTGGTTGGTTTCCTTGCTCGCTTCTGGGCAGCCTGAACTGAGCCAGTGTGTCTGGAGTGTGGAACCCAGACCTGCCCACTGGATTTCAGCTGAAGCCCTGCCAAAGCCAAGCTGAAGGGGAGGATTGCTTGTGGTGTTGCATGGATGTTATCCCTGTTCACACACTGCGTTGTGATGGACTGCATTTTAATGGGAACAAGGCAGAATGACAATATCAACTTCTGTTCTGTTGGGGATCCAATATAAACCCCCAAGGCTCTTCTGAAAATAATTTGGGCAGATGATTCATTTTGCTTAAATGCTTTGCATTTCTCCCTGCTGAACTCCATGCTATTTTAAAGATTTTTTCTTCGATTCATGAAGTTAATTTTAAATTCAGATCTTGTCCTTCAGTGTATTTGCTTTACCTCCCAGCTTCACACTTACCTGCTTGTTTGATAACAGTCTTCACCTTTTAATCATCCAGATCATTAATTGAGCAGAATCAAAGCATGGAACAGAATCAGACCCAGGGCAGGCACTTGGGTACCTCCATGTGCCACATCCTCCAATTTAGATGTACAGCAGTGATAACTGCTCCCAGGCATCCACTGGTTTCATCCTCATCATACACCAATTCTTTTCCTGCTTTTATGTCCCCAGAATTCTTATGAAACTATCATACAAGACCTCGTAAAACTATTAATAAAATCAGGAGACGACATGGACCCTACTGCTTCCATTTTGCCTGTGAATTCTGTTGCTCAGTTCTGGAAGAAACTGGTTTTCTTTGATGAAATGTATTCATGACACGTCCACGTCTCTTGCTCTTTTTCTGCTTGTCCTGCAAGTACTTGCTGATACTTGTTTATTTCACTTCTTCCAGATTTTTTTCTTTTTTGAAACTGAAGTTAAACTGGATGTAAATTTGCCCTCCTCCTTTTTTTTT
>VZTE01003671.1:178781-225860 GCA_013397775.1 Eulacestoma nigropectus | reverse complement strand
TTTTTTTTTTTTTTTTAAACTGGAGATTCCACTTACCCTTTCTGAGACCTCTCCTGTCTTTCATGAGTTCAGCAGCCAACAGCCTGGAGGTTACCTCAGAAAGTGCTTTAAATATTCTAGGACATTCTAGGGTGCAGTACCAAAGTAGCTGAAAGCATGGACATTATCCAAGTACTTGTTTCCCTTTTACATTTGAAAATATTACCTGTTTTGGTTTGGGGATTTTTTGTGCTAGTCAGCAGCCCTTGATGGATTTTTTTTTTTTTTTTTTAGTAAAAATTGATGCAAAAATGTCGTGTAATACCTAATCTTTCTTACAACCGTATACCAAATGCTCTCCTTTTTCCATTGGTTAATGGATCAATGTTTTCCACATTCTTCCTCATTAGCAGATGATCTCATACACTGACTTTTTTTTTTTTTTGTGTGTTGTTCTTCGTGCTCCTGATTTTGACATCTCTCCCTTCGATATTTCATAACATTTTTCCTGTGTGCTTGAACTGGTCTCACACATGATCTTAGTAGCGTGACCAGCTTCCTACGTCGTGTTTGCTTTCATTCTGAGAGCAGCCAAGACAATGAGTTAACCAATCTCATCTTTTACTGTGCCCAGCTTTCCTCTGCTTTGGGGAAAAACACCGCTGTGCAGCAGTTTCAGGGTGTGCAATTTTAGGATTCTGCTGTTTTTAAAGTGATGGGGGGAAAAAAGAATAATGACACTCCACATCAGGATGGGTCTATTTTCATTTAAATAATTCATCTAAGCCCAGATTTCTCTGAAATAAATGTATGGCAAACTAGATGAAGGCAAAAAACCTCAGAAGTTGTGGTTCCATTGTAGTCATTAACTTGCCCATGTCTTGTGTCAAATGGTAACTTCAAAGTTGGGGTTTTTTAAAGATCTTTTTTTGAGATTGTTAATAGGTGGCATGACAGATGGTAATAGAATGCAAATGCCACCTATGAAACTATTAATGGACATCACTGTGTATTTTAATAGTGTTTTTGGTAGTGACAGCTTTGGTGATTTAGTTGTAAGCTTTCCACATCTGGTGCTTTGTGCAACATGGTTCACTTCCTGTTGTAGAGCAACCTTACCTGCTACTTTTGTGACTCAACTCTGATTTTTGAGACCTGTGTTTCTGTTGTTTCTGCATCTGTTTTAGTTCTGCACATCTGCATTTTTTTCAGAAGTCTTTTCCAGAGACTTTGTAATCAAACTTGTACACTTATAAAGGGACTTTTCTGTTTAATTATATTCAGATGCTTAAATTCACGATCCGTAGCACAGAAGGACTTGAGAGAGCAGAATTTTGTGCACCAGCTGGACACAGTCAACAGCACAAATTCTTGCTGAAGGGTGGTGGGGATTAGCAGGGTGATGATGCTGTGGATCACAGTGCTTAGTGAGTTATTGCGTTTGGGTGGGGGCTCAATCTCCATTTCCTAGTTCTGGTCAACATCCAGCTTGATAATGGTGTATTTGGAAGGGTGAAACTTCATTTGTAGCGGGGAAATTGAGTGAAGTATTTCACTGCTACACTGCAAATAGAAAAAAAACCCAAATCCAGTAACTGCAGCTCTCAGGTTACTGCAAAAATTTTGTGGTGGGGGAGAAATGAGTGCTGTAGGTGAAATTTCAGCATGGTGCCTCACGAGTTCAATATGAACTGTGTTCTCCTTTCTTCCCAGGAATTAACCCTAAGCATTTAGATTGTACGGTGGAATTTCATTCTCCCTGAGACTTTGGCTATTCTGTCTTTGAAAATATTTCTGTCAGTTCTTGAATGTAGCTGTGGGAGCTTCGCTCTTCTATTCAAGCTATTTCTATAAAGTGCCTCTAGAACAAGTCATTTGTCACTGCCATTAGTCATTTACTACAGATCGTGTCTGCAGCCTCTGAGCTTCATGAAACAGGCAGATCCTTGTCAGTAATCAATATTTGTAATATTTGTTCATATAAATCTGTCATTACTGACTCATCGTTTGAAATTAATTTGGGACAAAGCACTTTGTTACAGGACTGCTGATCATATCAGAAGCAAAACCAATAAAACCACCCAAAGTTGGATCCTTAACTTTGCTGGCACATCAAAGTCAAAATGCATGGACTTGGATCCTCATACTGAACATAACTAATGAGAAATAATAATGAAGATGCTTGACACATTCCCAAATTGCAGAAAAGTCTTCATTAAGATGCAGCAGCTGTTTGTTTACAGGACCACATGGTCTAGTCAGCACGACAGGAACACTGTGGAGAGGGATCAGCAAGTTTGCTTTTACTGGAAAACACACATCTTATCCACTCTAATGGGTCAGTATTAAAGAAGAGCTGGAGTTGGAGAATAATTAGAGTAATTTTCCATTTATTTTTCCTTTCCAGCATGCCTCAGGCTAGGGAGGTCAAATAGATGCTAAAGAGAAAAACTGCATCTGCAACTAGTCTGAAAATAAATACGTATCCCATGAGTAGTGCCGTGCACAATTTGCTTAGCCTTAGGAAACTAAGTTTGTCTGCCACTTGATTGCCTGCTTCATCGAGGAAATCTGCTTAGCCTGTATGATTCTGAAAGCTCTTTTTCTTCATTTTCAAAATCTGAGGGATGTGAATTAACCATTTCCCATTTCTTGTTTCTTTCAGCTTTCCCTTTCACATATCAGAGTCCCATTACTCATCAGCTTCCTTTGGCTGGTTTGCAGCTAGGAGGTTTTTCAGTGAGCAGAGACAAGCTCTAGATTTCCCTGCTATGTAATGAGTCTCTAACAGCCTGAAAAATCTCATGGCAATGCCTGACATAAAATAACATCTGACTCTATCGTGTCCTTCCTTGCGATTCAGTGAGATGAATTTGCAAATCTTGAATGCTTTCTAGGTAGAGGCATATCCTGTTGCACTCTGTGTGTCGATGTAATTGTATTTATTCTACCTGCTTCAATCCATTTGTAGTGCAGTCAGTGCTGTGATACCTTGGCACTGCACATCCAGCTATGAAATATGCATCTTGAGTAATTATTTCCATTCAAGAAGAGCTTGCCAAGTCCCTGGTTTTAAATGTCTTTCATCTGATATTGTAAATCAAACAGAGTTACAAGTGGTCTTCCCTTTGCTTTGTCTAACAGTCTGCAGGAGCCCATCTGTCCTAGTCAGTAACACTGTATTTCTGCACGGATCTAAAGCGGAACGTGGTCAGCAGGAGGCTTTGAGCTTGCTTTGAGATAGGTGTTCTGACTCCTTGAATGGGTTTCTACTCTCTGCCCCGTGTGTGTGCACCTTTTCTGAAGCGTTGTCTGCTGCTCAGATGCGAGTGGAAGCTCCAGTCTCAGGAGTGGGCAGGGTTTTGAAGCTGAACTGTGGAGGAATAAGACCTGTTGACCCCTCAGGCCTCCTTTTACTTCTACCTCAATTTATGGGCCACAGGTAAACTCACAAGACCACAGCAAATTAAAGCAGTCTCTTAAATATCATGTAGGACATATCTAAACAAAGATAATCAAAGTTTGCTGTTGTGACTTTGTGTAGATTCCATGTTGCACTTTTTAAACAGGGCTTACATTTTCTTCTGTAAAGTGTCTGGGGTAAAACTCAGTTAATCTTTCACAAGTTCTTGCAGAACTCAGCTGAAGCATAGTCCAAAGACTAAAACAATCTGTTTTGAAGTTTCAAAAGTCTCTCCTCTTGAAGTGATCGAGGTTTAAATTTGAGTCACTGGAAAAGCCTCATTGAAGAGGCACAGGTGACTTAACTGTCTTTACTGAAACACTGGAACAACTGTGCTAGCTTGGAAGAGTGACTTTATTTTTTGTACTGCTAAGACCTTCTCAATATCAGCCACACATCACCTGATGTGTGTATTCCATGATTATGATTGGGCAAATGCATACACCTCCTCACTTTTGGCTAAAGAAGCTGTGAAACTCAGGATGGCTAGGTTTTAGCATTTTTTATTAATTCATGCTTTTAAAATAAATTTCTCCATTGATCCAGCGGTTCATCTGTCAGTTTATCAGGATATGGAATTGGTTCCAATTTCTAGATATACGTTGGTTGGCCTGAACTTATCTGCACAGGAACACAGAGAGCACAAAGGCCATGAGCCCTGCCTTCGTGTGCTGCTTTCTGCTCCACTGCACCTTCTGCTCAGCCTGTTCTCAGGCTTCCACATAGGTGCTGTTTGCAGAGAGAATTAAGCTCATTGGTAGAACTTCACTTTACCTCGAGGTAACCTTGAAGAAGCATGAAGATTTTTATGAGAGGACCTGACAATCTCGTTTGGGTCCTTTGCCACGTGCCAGGTAGCATAGTGCTGCATGTCTGAGTCATGAGGGGATGAGGACTGGCCTCACCTTTCGAGCTTCCAAACAGTCCGACTCGCAAAATACGTGGGTAAAAAAGAAAAAAAGGAAGGATAGTTTCTTTTCTGTGAATCTGTATATTGATTGGAGGCACTTCAGACAGCTCAGTATCCATCAATCTTGTTGGGACTCTCTGGCAAGACGAAGGGTTGCAGAGTAGTATTACTTTACAGTGAAGAATTTGAGTTGCCTACAATACCCTACACTTATCCTTAACCTCAGCTCTTGAGGTTTGCTGATACTGAAGGTTTTTTGAAAACTCTAGCTATCTCTTCCGCAGTTTAAAAAATGTCTTGACGAAGTTCTCTGGTTTATTTTATTTCAATTTTTTTCCCCCCACAGGTTCCAACTATGGGAGTCCCCGTCCGGCTCATGCCAACATGAACGCCAATGCAGCTGCAGGGCTTGCCCCAGAGCACATCCCCACCCCAGGGGCAGCTCTGTCCTGGCAAGCTGCGATCGATGCTGCCAGGCAAGCCAAGCTGATGGGCAGCGCTGGCAACGCAACGATATCCACAGCCAGCTCCACGCAGAGGAAGCGGCAGCAGTACGGGAAGCAGAAGAAACAGGGCACCACCACGGCCACGCGTCCTCCCCGGGCGCTGCTGTGCCTCACGCTGAAGAATCCCATCCGGAGGGCGTGCATCAGCATCGTCGAATGGAAATATCCTTTTGCACGGGCCCGGCAAGCAGCAAAGCATTTGTGCACATCAGCTCCTCTTCCTGAGCGGGGGGAAATCAGCGCATTGGGTGGAAAGGCACCGCTGGGAGCTTAACGTACACGGGTAGTTTTGGTGCCTTTGCTGAGATCATTTATGCTGGGGGGTGGCAGGAGAGGGGATTAGAACTGAAACCTAAACTGTAGCTGGGTGTGAGAAACCACTAGAAGCTTGAATGATAAAGCTTGGCGGTTGAATTCTGCTCTTTGAAAAACACACGGCCCAGGCTGAAATGCATGGGAGATATTGAAGGTATCTGAGGTCAGAACTGAACTGACTCTATGGGAGATAGCAGCTTCCGGCTTTCCCTTTTTTTATTTTAAAATTCTGGTACTTTGAATCGTACACTTCTTTGTTAAAAATGTGACATCACACTTTCTACAGTATGGAGAAAAGAATGGGGCAAAAGGACAAGGTAAAACAACCCCATAGGTGTGCAGTAAGACCCTGAGACAGGGCTGAGGACTGTGAATTATGTTTGAATTCTGGTTAAGATAATAAGGCTCAGCAAAGTACGGTGAGGGATAATGGTTATGTAGAAGAAGGGAAAAAGAAATACAGTTAAAGTAATCCTGCAACGTGTGCAAATGCAGTGCAGAGCCAGATCTAATAGTCTGAACAAGAGACAGTGTCACAGATGATGGATGATAACCACTGACACAGAACTGCACAGTGTAGGGGTCGGTGCTGCTTCCCTGGAAAGCCAGGGAGAGTTTGACCATTGCTTTATTGGGTGCAAAGAGCAAAGCCTTTTTACTCACCCAAGTCTGATCAGTGCAAGCTGGAATTTGAGTCTTTGGTGTGAAACTCAAACTGAAACGCAGTGTGCCTCCTTGGCATCCTCAAAGAGAAACCAGGATTAACCCTGAACGGTAATCACAAGCTAATGGGGTTCTTCAGGAAATACAAAAGAAAAAGAACGTTTATAGGGATAGATAAGCACGTCAAGGAAAGGCAGTACAGAACTTGGCCGTAGTTAATACCATAAAAAATGAATTAAAGCATTTAAGACAATGTGATAATATTATTCCTTTGGGTGTCTGGTGGGATGTTAGGTGAAAACAGAAAATGAGTATATTAGGTATTGCTGACATGGACATATTTTTCAGATGAAGAACTTGTTAAAAATGCTGCTGTCAATCCTTCGATGTCCTTAAGCTACCTGCCTGCCTGTTCCTTTCTTCTTCACATGCTAATTTTTAATCCCCTGATTAAGTTTGCTACTTTTTATTGCTTCTGACGTAAGTCTGATACTTTAAGCATGAGATGATGGGTGATGACTAACAGAATAAAACTGAATATTGGTTTACTTAGCAGCACCCCAGTAACCACATGTCTTCAGAGAAAGCACAGAGTGACATTTGATAGATGAATAAGGTCAGCAATGAATGATGGGAATGATGTCTTGTAAACCAGGATACAGCACTGCTGAGACCAGGAGATGACCAAACAATGCCATTAAAGCAATACAAAGATGCTGAAGCTTGCAGGTTTGGGTTTTGTTTGGTTTTAGGTGAGTTGATGGAAGTAATTTTTTTCCCATCAGAACCTCTCATTGGACATCTTGAGTTTGTAAACATGAAACACTTCAATGACAAGAAGCAATATCAAAGGGTTGTGACAAGGTTTAGTTTAATTCCATGTTCTGACTTTTCCTACTTGCTATAAACTACTGAGAAAGGCTTAGCTTAATTTGTTGTACCACTAAAGTTTAAGCACAATAGATATTAAACAAGTATCAAATGGTACTTCAGTGGTGTTTCTTACCCAAATGTTACAACGTTGAGAGCCTGAATGAGCAATTGCATTTAGGAAAAAAGTGAAATGAAGTAATTACCTTATTTTGCAAAGATTTAGCTGTGTATTTACTTTTCTGCCTTGTGCGCAGTGTATTTGTAGATTTTACAGAATTTAATGTTTACACCGCAAAAAGAGAATAGAAGTAAAAGAAAATACGTGTAAACAGTGATAAGTAAATGGATAATAATCCTGCCAAAACAACAACAACAAGAATCTGGGGAAAAAAGTGATTAAGAAAACGAAAGCCTATGGAAATCCAGGTCTTTAAGCAGTAAACATTACACAGACAGCCTGAGGTAGTACATACCTGAGAATTCTTGCTGATTTCTGGTGTAGTCTTCCTATCCTGATCTGCTCTTCTTCCTCCATGGTACCATTTATCTCCTATTATTCAGAGGCTTAAGCACAGTAGTCTGGTGAGCTGGGAACCCTTTGACTCTTCCATATGTGAGACGTAGAATGTATTTGAGTATAAACAGCAGTCAGGTGCCTGGAATTTGTGTACATCTTGCAGCTCAGCTTAACATTCAGAGACCTCCTGTTCTTTCCTGCTAAATCCTGCTGAGACCAGCGGTCTGCTGACCAAAATCCTGTGTGCTGTGTTGACATTTGGCAACGCTGCAGAGCCGGTCCCATGGTAGATAAATTCATGCTCAAACGCACTCTGTGGCACAGGTTATGCTTGGCATTCTCCCTGTTCTATCCTGCTCTTCATTCCCCTCCAGAGCACTGGTGAGTTATCCCAGAACTTGCCTCCAGGATGTTCTTGCAGACCAGTAAATGCAGACAGACCGTAAATCTGGTCTCTAGTCTGGGTTTGGAGACACTTCACAGCAACTGAGATTAAGGAGACCACTGAAGTAGATAAGGTGCAGTGCCAGGAGACTGGGCAGTAGAAAAATGCCCTTTGATTCCAGTGGACAGTCAGGGGGGCATTGAGCCTGTGCAGGATTTCTTTGTTGAACATTCCAAATGTTTGGTTTTTCTTCTCCCTAACAAAGTTGATGCAAAGCTGAAATGCCTATGGGTTGTTTCTCTGTCAGGAGGGACTCTTAGCTTCCTGCTGTCCCTAATAGACTGTGCAGGGATGTTTGTGCTCCCTCTGATGCCAAATGAAATCCAAATAAGAGAGAAAGAAATACTTCCTCAAATAATTTTAAAGCAAGACAAGTGCACATGGCAATGTGCAGCTTAAGCAGGTTTTGGACAAAGACTTTTTTTTGCCTTAACGAAATTTATCCTCTTTTAAATGTCTTCTAACCATGTATGCATGTATTGCTTGGGCCCTCACATTCAACTCTGAGATATGAGAGGGAAACTGAGAAAGGCAGGAAAAAATACAGCAACAACAGCAAACAAAAACCCCAAAATATTTGTTAAAATTATTTGAGAGTATATAAATGCAGATGAAAACAACCAAGAAAAATTTATCCTAAAAGGAACAAGGGCAGTTATCATAGAACAGGTTTCTCTTATTTAAACTAGTGCAGCCACGCTCAAAGGAAAATTGGGAAAATGCAATCTAAATAAGTAAAAGAAGAAAAAACTTTTAAGAAATCTGTGTTTACTCTGGCACGCGACTGGCCTGCACTGCTTTTGACATATTAGGAAGATTCTTGGCTGGGAGCTTCTAAAAGCACTTAAAAAGGCATATGTTTCTTTTCAGAATATAAGGGGCTTGGAATGCTTTCTTTAAACAGAATTCTTATAAATCTTTTTTTTAAATTTCTTTTTATTTTTTGTGTGCTCATTTTGGAACGATTTCCTTAACTCCATTCCTCAGACCATTTGAAATAATTATTTTACTGACTATTTTTGCCAATTGTGTGGCCTTAGCTATCTATATCCCCTTTCCAGAAGATGATTCCAATGCCACCAATTCCAATCTGGTAAGTCCTCGATGGTGTTGTCTTGCTATTTTGAAAGTCTTTTTGAAAATTGATCGTGGAGACTTTTGAAGGTAGGGAATGTAAATATATCCACCAAAGATTAGAACATCATAAAAACTGTTTTGACTGCTGTCTTGTCAATTCTTATTAGTACCTGTTTCTGTTGAGCTGGTTTTAGAGAAGAATATTCCAAAAAATTGCACAGGTGCTGGATGTGATGCTTGGGTTAGCAAATTTCTGCACGCTGCAAAAGCGTTTGGTAAATTTTAATCTGCAGGTGTTTGTGGGAGAGATCTTTTAATCAGGGTTTATCTGGTGGTTTTTGTCTTACTATGAGCCATTGTGAAGTTGGTGCTGTCCTCCTCTCAAGTGATACCTGAGAGCACAGCTTGATGACTGATTAATGCTTGCATTTCAGACACGTGCAGTGATTTGGCTGAGCAATATTTGTGGGGGTTGGGATTTTTTGTTTGTGTTTGCTTGTTTGTTTTAAATTTTTGGGTTTTTTATTATTCCCTCTTGTTGGGGGAATATAGCTTTTCTTCTGTCACCACTGATGCCAGTGTCGGTATTTTGGGATTGAGTTGTCCATGTAAAAAGGAAGAGTGTTTACTTTGGGCTTAGCATGAAGCCATAGCAAAGAGTTCTGTTCAGTAAGGGCAAAACACAAACCAGCTCTGGAACGCAGCTCACTGAATTAGCAGAAAACATTTTTTTTCCCTCTCAAATATGTGAATAAATCTCCTACTTGTCGGGTTGAATCAGGATGAAAACTTACTCCCAGAGTTTAGGAGTGGGGATGCTATTTCCTGAATAAAATTTATTGAGGCTTAAGAAATTTCAGAGCAACAGTGGAGGAAAACAAAAGCCATACTTCTAAAGTAGGGACAACTGGGATGGCTGACAGACATTGTAATTAAAAAGATTCATGCTGCTCTTGGAAGTCAGTCATTTGATTAAATATCTCTTGAAGTTTTAGAAAACAATTTGCAAACTTCAGGAATTGCCGAAACAATACTTTCATGAATAAAGGAAAAAGAGGTAGTAAAAGACTTGTAGTGTGGTGCCTTTGCACTGTAACTCCTTAAAGAAGTAGAAAAAGAAGGGCAGGAGGTGATAAGTGATTATTAACTACTCTCTACATGTACAGTGCACGTGAGTTGGTCTTGTTTCTCTTCGGCCGCTCTTTGCTAGTGTGACTTGGTGTTCAACAATGGTGAATTGTGGTGTGTATATTTAAAAAACTTCAGTAGGACAACCTCTCAAAAATTACTGTATTTTATTTAATAAAAGGCAGATTCAATTGATCCCCTGGGGAGGAAAACAGGTATGTTCATGCATGCTCTGACTTGCCAGGTTGACAGAGGAAAATGAAGCAGATTTGGAGGTTAGAGGACTCACAATTTGTTTTGAGTTTAGTTGGGTTGTAGGTATTTGCCTTAATTCGGCGAGGAGACTGCTGGCTAAAACCAGTGTGGAAGTATGTTTGTAATTGAAAGAGTTGTATTGAAACTGTTCTGCTGTCAAGAAATATGTGCACCTTTTGAGTTAAGTTTCTATTCTGCATCTGTTTTCCAAGACGTCTTTTCCATCATTTAGGATGTCTATAAAAGCACTCTTGTTGTTTGTTGCAAGGGTTTGAAAAAACCTAGCCAAGCAGGAGTTACCATCTCAGGAAAGTTTGGAAATGTTACAGCCTTGAGGATGAGGAGGAATTGTTAATTTACCTAAATAGCTGTTTCACAGAAGTAGGGGAAGAAGAAAGTTAAATGAGTAATCTGCTTGACTCCACTTTGTTCTTTGTGTCTTAATGGAAAAAATAATTAAAACTGGAAAATGGGGTACTTAGTGTGCACTGGTGAAGTCGAGCCTCTTCTACGTTACAGATCAACCCTGGAGCTCTGACTGCTCACTAGCCTGGGATCTCCTGTTAGTCTGTGTTTGTGGTTGTTGGGTTTTGTGTGTTTTGCTGTTGTTTTCTCAGCTGATATACTTGTCCCTTGGCAGGTACATACTGCAGCTGGGGAATACCCTTTTTGAGCATACAGCATAATGCTGCACTCTGTGAGTGAAGTCCTGAGCAATAGGGAGGGGAAGAGAAGGCAAATGGGTGAGGCAAGGGTGAAAAAATGTGTTAGTTGTGTTTTGCAATGGGATGAAAGAATGGATGGGAGATAAAGGAAAGCTATTCCACAGGGCAGGAACTGTACAAGAGTGGGACCTTACTGTCAAAGAGCCAGACTGTACATGGAAGAGACTAGAAAGAAGCTGGGGTTAACAATAACTCATATACTGTAAAAACTCACATACTTACGTCATCTTTTAATTTTGTTTCTACCTGTGAGCATCTATTTCACAATCAGATTTATTTTGTAGCTGTGAAGTCGAGGGTTGCAAAGGCCGTGACGTGACACAGGCAAGGAGTGTCTGACTGAAATGTGTGCGTGTGGGTCATGCACAGATGTGTGTACTGTGCAGAAAGGTGATTGAATGCACACAGAATCTTTCTAGCTGCCCAGATCTCTTGATTCATTTTCATTTTGCAATTTGGCTTTTTTATGGTTAAAGCTACCAGAGACACTGGTTTCATCCCTGGTTTCCTAAGCCATCTCTAACTTCTTGAGATACAAGGAACTGCCTACAGAGAACACGATGGGCAGTAACTGTTGTACAAGCTCTGAAAGTGCCATAACACTTTTCCAATAAGCTGCCAGGTTTGCCTTAGGCTCTGAGTATTCCTTCTCCAGAGTTCCATCATACCTTTTCAAATACTGTTTTCCTCGGTGACCAAGGTTAAAATTCAGCCTTCAACAAGCTAATAGAGTAGAGGGTGGTGAGGGAAGAGAAAGGAATCCTGAATTGTGTGAGCGCCTTCTTTCCTCCTCTCTGTAAAGGTAGAAAAATGGTACCTAAATAATGCTTTGATAAATAATTGCTCTGTGTGGATTTCACACGTGTCACCAGACACAGGGCACGTGCAGTGCTGCGTGCCCTCCCCTGGAGTCTTGGAGGCACACGCCCCATTTACCTGAACAAAGCCAGGAGCCTCCTCCCTGTCTCCCTTGGTCTTCAGCTGCAAGGTCTATTTGATAGGATGCCTCAGTGATGAGCACTGAAACTAGATATAGAAGAGTCCAGTAAATAACTCCTTCCCTTTTGCATTAGCCAGGAATTGTGAATAGCTGTTAGGTATTACAAATTTAGGCTGAATACCACGTAGATGTTCTGCTTGTTTCTCTGCAATCTAGCTTCCTGTAATAACAGTTCCTGTAAATCTTCAGGCCTTTTTTATCAAGTCTAGGGATGGTAACTTGGACTGTGAAGCACTTTCAGTTTTGAAATGCACATTTATCCTAAGCCCCAAATTTCCTATTTTTATGCTCACTGCAGCGTCTTTGTCACTGGCTTGAAGAAATATGCCAGAATAGTATAAGTACTCATAAAAATGCTTGAAATTGGCTTCAGCAGTTTTTATGTGTTACTTTTGCAGTGTTACTGGAAAACTATTGTTGCTGGAAAGTTACTGGAAAACAACTGAACTTACACGACTGGAGGGGAGTGGTATTAGGTGTAACATTTTTTTTTTTTAATAATGAACTTGCTGAGAATTAATTTGAATTTCCAAGTCAAGTAAGCTCATGTATAACCCTGTGCAAAGAACGGTTGTGTGTTAATGCAATCAGAAAAACTGGAGCTGGCTTGAGGGGAATTAAAGTCAGCCTGCATCAGAAGCTGCAACTGATACGGAGGCTTTCTGCTTGTTATCCCTGCAATTATGCATTAGGACAGAGATAACGTACATTTAGGAATAAAAGTATAGACTGCCTAAGATAGGAAGCTGAGAGGAAAATGCTTCTGTCACTTTGCTGGCAACTGCAAACGGCACAAGCCTGGTCAGTGTCACAGCATGGTGATAACATAATGAGGTTAAGACCAAGGTTTACAGCACGTTCCAGGGAAGGCAACTCGGTTGGTTGGTTATGCTTTGGATAAAGAGCAGGGAAATCTTCCTTCTGTTGTTTTGATAGTTCTGCTTTCCCTTCCTTGTCCTTCTTGCAGGAAGGAAATCCTGTTGTACACTAGTTAAATATAAAGAAAGATCTCTTATGTTTATCATGGGATGTCATCTTTGGACTAATTTGTTAAACCTCAAATAGGACCCTGTGAAAAGGAAGATGGGATTTCTGCTTGCTTGTCAGTTCTTGTGCCAGCCAGTGTTTGTGTCTGCCCATGGAAAGGGGGCTTGCCTTTCAGGAAGGTGTGGCTGCTTTACTACCTGCTCATTATGGGAGTATCCTGTAGAGCAGGTGATTCCTGTATTAAAAAAGAAGGAAGTGGTCTTAATTATTTTTTTCTGGCATTTTCAGGAGATTGACACAATAGGTGTGGATGTGACTATCTATTACATTTCTATACGTTGGCATAACAAACCTCAGCAATTTTTGTATCAGAGAATTCTAGAGCCACCAGATGGAACAGGCTCAATTTTTCTCGTGTGGAGTCAGAAGGTGTTAGAGAGCAAAGTGGGGAAAGAAAGGGTGGCTTTTCTGGAAAAGGGTGAGGAAGAACACTGCACGAAGGCTTTTGGTTCCGTTGTGTCACTGCTGTCACCCTGCCGTGTGCCAGTTCCCAGCTAGTGAGCGAACAGGGGAGTGAGAGATGCTAACATCAGGGGTGAGGCACGGAGTGCGTGCCGAGATAATAAGCTCTGATAGGTTTATTACCTTGGGCCTCGTGCCAGCACTGCTGCAGCTGGGGCAGCTTTCACAGCTGTAGTATTTGAGGAGTGAGGACTGAGTGACAGGAGCTGGAAGAGCGATGCTGAGGCGGCTGGAAAGGGACTGGAGTCAGGATGAGAAGAAAGGAGATTGTGCCAAAAAATCCTTGAGGGTTTCTTCCAGAAAGATTGTGAATCACTGTGTGATTCTGAGGAGGTTGAATATAACAGAATTTAGGCTCAGTGTTTTTGCTGAAGTTCTCAGAAGCCCTGTTTCTGACAGGGTGATACTCAGCATCCTTGGCAGAAGTGAAGCACAGGGTGGAAGAATAAGCACTGGCTTTGAGAGGAAGACGTTCACCTTGTATGCTGGTCCTGGTCCTGGCAAGCTGTGTGGCCTTGGATAAATTTCCACCTCAATTTTTCCATCACACCATTACAGGAAATGCTGTAGAAAAGACTGTAAGGAAAGAAGAAAACCCCTAGCAATCAATTCCAAGACAATAGTCACTAACTACAAAAGAAATGTAAAAAGTAGGATTTTTTTCCAACAGAGTGGAAAAAAGCCTTCCTAGGCTTTGTGAAGATGAAACTGGTAAAGCAGAGACTGACACGTGTATTGCTAGCAGGAACAAAATGGTTGGGTTCAGAGTCCCAACCAAATCCCAGCTTTGCACCAGTGGCCCCAGAGTCCTCAACCAGTCTGTGCTTGTTGTTATTTGCCATCTCTTTATCAGATCTGAGGTCTCTCATGGCTGTGTCCCCATTTCGTTGCTTTTTAAATTCATAATCCTGGCCAAGTAATTCTCCTTGTTCCAGTGCACATTCTGACAGACCTGTGCCTTTCGCTTTTCCTTTTTCCTCCTAACTGGAAGTCTCCTCTCCTTTGTGGTTTCAGGTTTCCCACCTGTTTTCTCATTTGATCTCAGCACTCTGCTTACTCAGCTTCACCTTCCTGACCATTTTTCTTGCTAATTTTACTCTTGAATTCCCTTTTTTTCCCCTAAACCTGGACTCTGTAACCAAGTAATTAACTCCAGTGCGCATTCTAGCTCCTTGTTTTCTAGCACCGTTCTCAGCACGTTGGTCTCCTGATCTGAGCCTTTTGCTTTTGAAATCAGTGTTCTTCCCAATGATGTCTGAACACCAGCAGTAGACATGGATACTCAGATGCACTTCCAGTAGGACTGTAAGTTGTGTAAAAAGCAAAGAATGATAAACTGTTACACTAACTAATCCAAGTCCATGAAAATAGTAACTTGAAATTTGTAGGTTGTATATTTCTGTGTAAGTGATTTTGAAATTTTCGCTGTATGTTTTGGTTCTGATTGATGACAAGTTTATCGAGTTAGTCCAAACATTTAAACCATTTATCCCATTTTTGTAGACAGCTCTGATTACTGTTTTCCCTCTCTTTATGTGTAGGTTTTCTAAACCTTAACAAGTGTGATAGTTTTTTTTTTTTTCAGGTGGTAATTATTCTTGTTTATCAAACCTCAGGTTCAGTGTAGGATTTTTGTGTGTGTGTGTTTCGTTTGGATTTTTTACCTGTTTAGGAAATACAGAAAAAATGTGGAAGCAGGCCAAATAAGAGTATTTAAGTACTGATGTTTTCACTGTAGTCTAATTCCTGCCACTGCAAAAGTAAGAGTCTTTTAAGAGCACTGAAAATTTTCAAAATGACAGGTCGATTTTGTATTGTCCTTTTGGTACAAGTATCCTTGTCCTTCTTATAAGTCTTTGGGGTGTTTGACTTCTGTTCATGAGCTCTTCAGAATTCTTTCAGTGATGTTAGGAAATAAGAGTCTAGAAGATCTAGAAATTCAACCCAGTGTATTACATATCACCTTTAGATTCCTTTATGTACAGTTTGTATTATACCATGTTCTTGGATTTTAAGTCAGGCAAACTTCCCATTGCCTTCACTGGAGTTTGCTTGACTGTCACTGAAAACCATCCACTAATTCAGGGCACGCCATTGACAAACAATTGGTGGGACATCGGGCTTTGCTGATGTGTGCAAAATCATTGACTCTAAAGGCAATGCTCCGTGTACTTGTTCAAACCAGAAAAAACCTCAAGATCTTTTCATAGTTCCCTTAGAAGTAAAAGAATGGACGTGCCGCTTGCCAAGGGACAGAATTGCCAAAAGGGAAGGATGTTTTGTGTGCTTGTCAGGGTTTTGACTGGCTATTCCTCTCGAGGACAATTCCTGTTTTTTCCTGTGCTTTCTAACTCCTCAAACATGAGGGTCTGTATGCCATAGCAGGTCTTCAGTCCTCTTGGCTGAATGGCAGGCAGCCTCAAAGCAAGGGGAGACCATTCTTGGATTTCACCTTCGCGAATCTAGACAATATATAATTGATGTTGCCTATAACCTCGTGGAAGGAAATTTCTTTTCCTGCTTGTGCAATACTGTGAAGAGCCTGTACTTAGCAAAGATACTTCTTGATCAAGAATACGACGTTGAAAGACCCCTGGTTAGGGCAAGACTTCCAGCAGGCAGCAGGAAATATTCATTAGTGTCTTTGCAGTGTGTTGCATTTCTGGCAGATGCTGGAAAGTTGGCTCAGCAGGTTATCTCCTTGAAGACACCCTTAGCAAGTTGTTTCATCTAAGCCTAGGCGAGGGAGCTGCATCATCCTTGGGCAGCAGTGTTTCCCTAACCTCTTGCTATCACCTTAACAGCTTGTGATGACATTTGGGACACTGAGGGTTGCATATTTTGCTCAGTGGAGACACTTCGATGGCGTAGAGCTGTAAAGTTTGATAGACACGCAATGTAAATTGACGTCTTGGTGCTCATAGTGAGCTTGCCCATGCAGAGCTTGAATGCTGAGCAGCCAGAGGAGCGTCTTTGAGAGCTGTTCCCTTCCTGGGGTTGCTGCTGGTACAGTTCCTTTACAGCCTCTCTAACAGTGGTGTCAACACCTTCAGCCCTGTGTGCTAAATTTGGCAATGGCACGTGTGAGATGCCCAGAATCTTTCCGGAACGGGAATGGGATGTGTGTGGTTCCCTGGCTGGCAAGTGTGCAGCTGTTTTTCAGGCTGTCCTGATAAACTTGTGCTGGTGGAGAGCTTGGGGTTTTGGAATTCATCATCTTCTGCTGGTTTCCTATTGTCTGTTGCTTGTAAAATTTATATTTAGGTAGCTTATATTAGGAACTGAAGCAAACATCTTTTGCATATGGTTATCTTCAGCTGGTATGTTGAAATGTTTTTCTACTTAGCAATAAATGTGCTTAATCTTTTACTATTACTCTTTGATCTGAAGCATGGTGAATGCTTTTTATGTGGACTTTTGAAATGTTTCTGTTCTCTTACATGCCCCCGAATGTAAAACCTCACACAAAAGCGGAACTTGCATGTAATTTTATTCTTATTATTTTTATCCATTGAAAACCACTTACAGTGCTGTTATCCTTGTGTGGCCTCATTGTCTGAGTCACTTTTAAACAAGAATCCCTGTTTAGATGAGATTATGCAGGCAAACATGTGGTCACAAAAGACTTTTTAAAGATCTAGTTGCATTATTGTTTCACAAGCTAAACTTGTATTTAAAAACAAACAAACAGAAAGCTTCTCCTCATTATGGTCACCAAGACAATGCCTGAATCTGTACAAAAGGCACATCAGGAGCAGTTGGCTGAGATGAAAAATGGGAATTGAAGTAACACAGAATGCACAGCTCCTGTAGCGGTAGCTAAATCATGGCAATGGCAAAGGAAGATCTCAAACACACACGGGACCGGTGTCCCTGTGGTGGCGGATATTGGGGCATTTGATTGTTAAGGATTGTTCTGCTGTAGAACAAGGAAATCTGCTGCTCCTGCTCTTTGGAATCACTGCTGTCCTTGCAGCAAAGGGGAGGAAATAGAGGAATTCCAGCTTCCTGCTTCTGTTAAACGCCTCAGGTGCCTCCTGAGTCCAAGAACCTAACTGGGCATTTGCTTGGGCAAACACTGAATAATCACGTGCAGCTGCATGGTGATACTGGGGTTTCAGCTGGAGTTTTCTGTGAAATCCAGTGCTGCATGTCCAAGCAGGGAGAGCAGTAAAAGCTGGCATCTACATGGAAATGCCTGGGCTGGATGTGCAGCTGTGGTTTGCAACTTATATTGCATTGATTTAGACCAGCAAGAATCTGATAAATCTCCTTTAAACCAAACAATTTGTATCCTAATTGTTATAAGTCATTGACCATGATATATTCTTCCCTTATTCAGCCTGAACCAAGTTTTAGCTGTGAATCAAGTCACTGGCTCTTTTATAGATCTTCTTATTTAATGTTTTCTTTGTATCCTACTTCTCATTTGATAATTGCACAGTTTTTATCCATCTCAGGGGTGCGATGCTTTCCTCCTGACATAAATAAATTCTTGTTTATGGCAGTTCTTACTCCAGCATTACCCTTTACTTACTCAAATTAAGTGTTTACTACATTCTACAATGTGATTAAAAATTATATTCCAGTTTCAGCCTTTCTTTTTTTAATATTGGATATAAATATTAATGTTCAGATCTACTTGATCTCCAGTTTCATTGTCCCTGGGATAAAACCAGCCCTGCTGCTGCTTTGTTTTCCTTTTGACACACCAGGCTGTTGCATGCAAGTATTTGACAGCTCATAGGGGAAAAAGGAAGAAGCAGCTGAAGAAAAGTTGAGTGTTTTAGCCTTTCAGAGGCCATGAATATGATAGTGTTTGAGTATTTTTGATGGTTTTTTCTGTACTGAGATCTCATGGAGAGAAAGAAAAAGAGGAGGAAAAAATAAATGAGGAAATGCATTTGTAACTTTCAGAAGGTCTAATTCTGCTAAGTTTTGAGCTTGTACTTAGCAGTCCTCATACAGAGGATATGGCAATATGAGGGGCAGAGCAGTATAAAGAGCAGGAGCTAACCTAGGCAAAATGCAGTGTGGTATTTGAGAGAAGTAACTGCTGATACAGCCCTGGAAATATTTCTGATAAACAGCTCTTGAAATGAATTCAGTCCTGGCTGACAGTTGCCTTTGGAAATGTTTACCTTTGCTTTCACATTTCGATATGTATGGAAAAAGGAGACTGCAGAGATGTTGATCCCTCTTTCAGAGGAAGAAGGATCGCAGCTTGTGTTCAAGCTGCTGCTCATGGGTTTCCCTCAGTTCATCTTGGTTACTCAAGTCATTTTCCATGGTACACAGGTAGCACTGTTGGGCTCTGATGTGAGTTTAAGGAGTGTGTTTAAAAGAGAGTTTTTTGTGGTTCATTCCCTCCTTCTACCACCCAGACCTGAGCCAGACATGTCTGCCTGTTTGTGTCCACTGCTGCTCTTTAATAATATACAAAGAAAAGTTTCATTGGATGAAAAGAATTATTGAAAGAAGAGTAATTTCCCAAGCAGGATTTTCGTGCCACTGGTTCTTCAGTATGTCTTGGGCTTTATTTATTTGTATTTTTTAATGCCTCTGTTGGACTGAGACATTGAAGCCGAACTGATGAAGAGCATGGTTCTACCTTTGCTGGGATCCACTTCTGAGCTCTTCCTGTGGGTGAGGGTTGTGGGTGTTCCTGGGTGACGCTTGTAGCACCTCGCACCACGGAGAGGCTGTGTAATTGTCAGAGCCTTGTCGTTCCCAGGCTTTTCCAACGTACCCAGTGGTGCTGACACAGACACTCAGGGGACCGGCACCAGGCTGGAGCTGCTCCCTTGCCTCTGCGCGTGTAGGAGGGGAGCCTCTTCCTCTGCCTTGCACCTTCCCTCCTGTCTCACTGGGGTGGGTAGCAGGTCCTCTCGGCAGTCGGTGCAGGAGAGAAGGCTGCTGTGCCTTCGGAACAGAGCAGGTGAGGCCGTGCACTGCTCTCCCTCGGGCACTGCTTTAGCTTTGATCAGGAGGGTGTTCAAACCCGCCTCTAATCGATGCATCTGCACATGTGGGCAGAGGGCTGAGCACAGCTTAGTTCAGTGGCAGCCACGCTGCTCTGTGTGCCTCTGGCTATAGAAACCGATGTGCCTTTACTGTTCCAGCCCAGAAGGCAAACTGGGCTCTGCAGAGCCTTTGACCCTTTGAAAGCATGAAAATCCATAGGGAGCTGAAAATGATTCCTTTTTCATTGAACTGCTTAAAATAAAGTGGCCTATGACCTCTCGAAAGTATGTCTGACCCTGTGGGACTAGGGAGAGGCCAAATGAACTAGACCATAGCAGGACTCAGAGGTGAGCACAGATTCCAAGTTTTAGGCAAATTCCATGGATCAGACTATATTTTAAAGTGGGAGGTGATGATTTCAGGCCTCTGCTGTTGCTTTCTGCTGGTCAAATAAATTCATGTTGTAACTGCTTTATCAAGAAAAGGGAAGGTGTTTATAACATACTTGTGAGAACAACCTCGCTTGTCATTTAAAGCTGTTAAAGCATGACATAACCTGAAAAAAATACAGAAGGTTTTTTTTTCCTCCATACGTTCCTCTACTGCTCTACAAATTTACACTGAGAATGAAAATGTATTTCTTAACTCGGTGTAAATTCTGTCAGATTATTCTTGACTGTATTAAAAGGGCTGTAACTTTTTCTATGTTCCTGATGGTGATAATTCTTTTTGTTCTTTTTTTCTCCTGAAAATACTCATCAGCATCATGTTTGAAGGATGGCCACTGGAGGTAGATAAAGCTTTTGATTTTGCTGTCACTAGCACAGCAAAGAAGTTAATAACTCATTGGCCATCCTGGAATCTTTTTAGCCATGTTATCCAAAAGCTGTGCCCTGGTGTTTGTGTTCGGGTGACCTTGGATGTGATCTGGAAACCACCCTGAGAAGCTGTTGCTCTCTGATGTGTAATATCAGTTTGATAAGCTTGACCTGTATTCCTTGATCCCGAGCACATGCCTTTGCTTTTGGCTATGCTGAGACTGATTGTTCAATAGCTCCCAATTCTCTGGTGAATACACTTAAACCTGCCCTGCTTCAGCAAAATTGGAAACATGCAGGTGGATCTCAGTGGGTAAGTGAGTGTGGCTTGCACAGCTTGCAAACAAAATGTTGTGTTTCCTCTGCTGTTTGGCTACTCCTGTCATGTCTCTGCATCTTCTCTGCATCGTACCTGCTGGTTCTCTGCGCTGTACACAAGTGATGATGCAGTTATTCTCTTCTGCTATCAGCAAATACGCTTTAATTGGACTGCAGAGCGAGAGACTGATTGTGAGCTTTGAGTCTGTTCTATTTGTTTGCCATGTTAAAACCTGTTATTTTAGATCCCCATGTCTTATTCAGAAAAGCAAGGTCTGAAAGCTTGTAAGCAAATCCAGATCTTGCTTCCTTAGACACAGATGAGAACATATTCTCCCACATCATACATAAGCGAGTAAAGGGGTGATGATTACAAAGCAAACACTGAGCAGAAAATGGCTCGTAGAATAATGCACAGAAAAAGCACTGAGTAAATTTTTAAAAAGCCCTCATGTTATGCCCAGCCATCAAGGATTGTACAAAAATTTGTTCAGATTTAATGTAAAGAAAAGAAATTGTTCCCTCTTGAGGATATTTGCCATTTTCTTTACAATAGTGAAATACTGTATACAGCCCTAAATGTTTTGGAATCTAATCTCATCGTGTCCATCAGATGACCATGCTTGAGGTATTTATTGATGAGGCTGGATAAATCCGAGCTGAAGAGAACACCACTTGTCATGGAGTGAGTAAAATCCTGGGCATGATGCCAGACTCTCAGGGACAGTTTTGCCTTGATGGCATGTAGTGATTTATACTTGTCTTTGCTTCCATCACTGGGTGCTGGAATAGGGAGAAGGGAGGCAGGAGGAAAGCAAAAAGCACTGTATTCTCACATGGATGTTATTTACTCAGAAATTAAAATCTGCTCATTGCCTCATTATTTTCTGTAAAAAAAAAATACTCCTACCTTCATTTTAGATGATAGTCTGTGATATTATGCAGATATGATGGTTGTTGGGTCTTTCTCAACCTAAATTTTTTTTTTTTTTTTTTTTTTTGCTGAAATACTCATAATCCTGTGACAGCAGAAAGTTGTTTGTTAAATAATCTTACTCTGGACTGCTTATATATAGGCTGAGTTCTCGGTAGATTTTTTTCTTGCTACTTGGTGATGTTTTGTTTCAGTGAGCAAAAGTTCCTTTTCCGGTCTGCTTTCAGTGCATCGGAGCAGTCTATACACTTTGTGCTGGTCAGCTTCCATCTCCAAGCAGCCTTTCATGACTTTCAGTAAAACCTTTTGTTTTGATAGCTTATTAAAATGAATTTTTGCACTTGGGAGCTGAATGACTGGCTTATGCAAGGAGCAATCGTTTCCACCTATTCCCTATAGCCTCGCAGGAAAATAGCATTCCCGGACAAAAGTTGAGTCAGGAGACAGGAATGACTCATTCTTTGCACTGTTCCCCTCTGACATTACTTCAAGAACAAGAGGTTTAGTCTGAAGTGTTTCTGTTGTATATGAATGCAGAAAGTTTACATTAACTCTAGAGGAGAGTGGAACAAGAATTTGGAAGGCAGGTCCATTGAGGATTTAATAATTAGATAAACTGCATCCAGCTGAGGAAATCCCCCGAGCTGAAAATAATTGAAGACTGGGAGAAGGATGAAGGAGAGGTACAAGCCTGTCTTGTTGAACTCCCTTTGGCTTTCGGCTTTGGTCACTCCTGGAGGAACAGTTCTGAGATAGAAGGAGTCTTTTTTGGAGGGGTGGGGGAGCCTGAAAACCAGAACGTTCGGATTCAAAATACAGAAAGAGTTCAACGCTTCTTGCTTTATGGCTTTGTGGCCAACCTTCTGCTGGTGTGGGGGGAAGGAAAGAAAAGGAACCAATGTGTTTTGAGTATCCGTCTTTTAAGGTCAGCAGTCTCTGACTTTTCGTAGAGGCATAAGATTGTTTGGGTTGGAAGAGACCTTAGAGATCTTCTAATTCCAATGCCTCTGTGATGTACAGGGACACTTTCCACTAGCCCAGGTTGTTCAAAAGCCTGTCCAGCCTGGCCTTTTAGTGAATTTGGTTTAAGGGAATGTAACTGTAGACGAAGCTGAAGATCTGTGGCTTGTTATTGTAGTTAAATCTGAGGAAAGAGGAAGGTTCAGGGTTGTCAGCTGAGATGTTCTTCCTGAGACAGTAAAGTAGGAAGCACCAAACTCAGATACCTGAAAATGCACTTGTATCTCAAATTGCAGATTTTATTGGTAAAAATGTTTGGTTTCATATGTATTGTGGACATAGATCTGGATGAATTTGGGAAATGAAATCTGATTGTGACTGGTAAAACTATATGCAGGGAATTTCCTACTTCTGCATCCCTTCATATGGGAGAATTCTTCCCAAGAACATGCCTTTAATTTCCTCTTAGTAGGTTTTTAATTAGGCTGGTCATCAAAGCCACATCTTGTAAACCAATCCCACCAGAGATTCCTGCCTATCACATTATCACATTATCACATTATCACATTATCCATGTGATAATGCTGGTCATCTGTATATTAACTTGGTATTCCAAGAGCAAAACTAAATTCTGTGCTTTCCTGAATCTTTCAGAATGCTGTCATGTATTGTTCAAAGCACTGAAGGTAAAAGTGGTCTTCCTGTTAAATAAGGAAGTATTTCTTTTGGGAGTTTAGTAATTGTGAAAGAATATTCAGCAAAAAATTCTTTATCTCGGAGAGGTGAGAAAGACTTAGAAGAATGGTATTAATCTGAGGTGGCAATCTCAGCTAGAAATTAAGGGGAAGGGAGGCAGATAATTTCAGTGTTGGTTTGTTCATTTGTGATATAGCCCTATATTCAAAGCATGTATTTTTAAATCTAATTTTGTTTTCACTCTGCAGTTAAGCAAGGGAAACTGGAAATCTGTGAAGTGGCACTGTGAATCCTGCATTAGTCTTGGCAATGTAGGGTCACAAAGAAGCTGACAATTCAGCATCAGACTTGTAACACTTTGTTATACTCATGATGCCCTTCAGTAGCTTTGTTTCAAGGAGCTTTTAGTGGAGAGTCACATACAAGGACTATAAAGGAGATGGCAGGACCCAAGACATTTCAGCCTCTCTCCAAGGAAAACAGACCTAGCAGCACGGTCTAGATACTGTCCCTATTTTCATCAATTCCCTAGCCAGTTTGAATCCAGATATAAGTGTCCCAGATATCTGAAAAAACGGATCCCTCTAAGGCCTCAGAAACCTTGCTGGAACAGAATCCTCTTAGTCTTTCCAATAAAGTTCCTGACGGGGGAACTTTCTTAGAAGACAGCTTAGGGGAGCAAGTTGTGCTCAGTCCTCACATGCAGCACCAACAAGTGCCTGCTCTGATCGCACAGGGGTGTCCCACCCTACTTTAACAAGGTGTCTGCTTCCCTTCCAGTCCTGCCCTTCTGTGGAGAGGAAGCACAGCACCAGTCTGACATTTTTCCGAGGTGGCTTAGCCAGTTTGCCAGCCGTGGAGAGGTCGTACTGGAACCCATTCAAAGCTGGGTGTACAGCAGAGCTTTGAGGCAACTGCATTCACTCTGTATTAGTAATGAAAGGGAAGTTCTCTGGGCCCAGGAACTAGCCTGGGATGAGCTCTGTGGCGTCTAAGTCGGTCTCTAGTTGTCTGGTTGCTGGCTCTTTAGGTTGGAAACTATCCTGCTGGTTTTGCATTAGTTTTTGGCAATTCTCAGATTTTCTAGGCAGACAGTCCAGCAAAACTATCCTGAAAGTCAGTAAAAATGAGCTGAAAAAAAGTTTTTTAGCACGCTGATATATCACCAGGATGCCATTAGAATCTAGACACTGATGCATTTGCAAATGGGGATATTTTTCTCTGTACACACGCTTCCGTAAAATTTTGCTGTTAAATTTGTCTTTTGTTGATAAGGTTTCTTTTATGGACTGCTATCGGTTGCTACTCATTTCCTGAGGATGTTAAAATGCTCTAGTGCATCTTGGAATCGCAGTTGTGAATTTCTTAAGATGGGTAAGCAAATCTGCTGTGTTACATAATCTGTGATTGGATCTACTTGACTTCCAATTGGCCATTGTGCCCTCCGTATCAGCAGATACGGAGGGTGATTAGCATAGGCCCCTTTCTGGATCAGTAAACTTCTGGGAATCTCACATTCCAAACAGGACAGCAATACAGGAACATATCCCACAGGATTATGAGGGTCCTATAATGGCTCTTCAGGTCACCAGATTCATTTCTTGCACTTAACTAAGCCTGACCTCTGTGTGAAAATGTTGATGGAGCTGCTTTTTTTTTTTTTTAATGGCCTAGAAGTCTGACCAGAACCTTTCTTGTTATTCCTATTTTCACAACTTGTCAAAGAATAGAATTGCCATGTAAAAACAATCATCCAGGCACAGCTAATAAGGAAATGAGTTAGTTGTTTCTCTACATTTGCTTTCACTCCAGAGTTAGGTACCTGGAGTTAGGACAGGCATCAGCTCCTGTCTGGCACTTCTTAGAGAGAACAATTTAAACAATGCCATGAGAAGGTCACAGAACCCACATAAATATCATCTGTGAGGGGTTATAGTATTCTGCATTTGTAAATTTTAAGTGTATGTATCATGACAATGCCTTTGTCATTTTAGTAATAGTTAATATAGTGATTCTATGAAAAGCAGTTCAGTTCTATTAGGAACACTAATTATACACTTTTGAAAAGACTCTGATAGTACATAGGACAAAGGAGTTATAAAATGGTTATAAAAATCCTTGAGTTGAAACTTTCCGGTGAGTGACACAGGCTGATAGGCCTAATTCAACCAGCTCAAATAAATCCAGTAAAAATATATGTGACCTAAATTATGTGAATAGCACTATGGGCTCCGAGAGGCTCTGTGTCTTGCCACTGATAGACAATTTTTTAAAGACTAATTTAAAACTGGACAAGTAAATATGTTTATATTTCTCTCCAAATTAAATGATGTCATTGTCAGATAAATAGTCATTAGCAGTACAATTATGTGCTTGTTTCTTGAAAGAACTTTTCTGGAAAAGAGAAGGAAGCTGCATTTACCAATATTTATCTGAATTTTTTTTGAGCAGCATTGGACTGTATCAAGTAACAGGAGCAAGATAATGTGTAAATATGGGTGTTGGAATTGTTAACAATTGTGATTCTGTTAATTGTTTTTACATTATGTCGATGCTCTGAGAGGTTCTGCGTCCCTTCATTACTGATATGAACATTCTGTGGTTGGCAAAATGTGAGTTCTGCCCACAGATCGGTGTTTGCTGTTTTGGGTGTGCCTGTGAGTGCATTTGGGAGGGTGGAGGAGGGTCTGTGGTCACCTGTTCAGGTGAAAGGAGTACAGCAGCAGCAGGCCTTTCAGACCTGAAGGAGGAGGCTGAATTTCAGTGGGCTAGAGCCGATTCTAGAAGCATTTTGTGTATCCTGCCGAAAATATCTTCAATACAGACTTAAGTGAGGCTTGTCATCTCGGCTTTGCCCTCCTGAGTGAGTGGAGCCACAGAGTGAAACGGAACGGAAGCAGCACAGAGCATTTGCATCAGCAGCGTGGAGTGGTGCACGGATTGATCTGCGTGTGCCATCCCTGCCATTAGACTGCACAAAAACCATTTACAGAGCCAAAGCTGCCCAAAGCCTTCGAGGTAGGCCCAAGCCCCTTGTGCTAAGCGTTACAGAGAATAAAAGCTGATCCCTGCCCCGAATCTTTCAGCGTAGTGCTTGGAAGAAGCAGTCCTGTGTGACTGGGATGGTTTTCTGCAGGTGCTAGGTTCCTTTTCACAAATGTGAGCAGAGAATTTATCTGTCAATACAAGCTGTTATCTGAGTGAGTTTATCTGCGTATCAAGAGCTATCTTGAAGCCAGAGACGTGTATCAAAGCAAGTGGCAGATATCATAGCAATTACTGCTTTACAGGCCTATTTTTAAGAATGCATGAGGTTACAGAACATTTTCAGCTTCTTAAGCTGTGTAGATTTACCAAAACAGAAGGGAAGGGTTTAGGATTACTCTGTCATTGCCTTACATCTCTGTGTAAAATTGAAGTTAATTTTTTTTAAGGTACATTTTCTGATATGGTACAAGTGGAAGAAGAGGTGTCTCGTTGCTTCTTGCGTGTCTAGAAGTACAATAAAGCACCACTGCCTCTAAACAAAATATTTGAGAATATAAAAATATCCCTGGGGGTTTTTTTGTGCTTTATAAAAGTAGCTCTGAATTATGATAGCTATGATTTCACCCATATCTAATGAATGTAAGACAAAAATATCAGAAGAGGACAAAGTAAATTTAAAACAAACTAAATCAATCAAAATAAATAATCCCATAAAGTGGGATTTTGCTGTCTTTGCAGACCTTTTTCCTCTGCCTGGCCTAAATGACATGATCCTACTATGTTACATTGCTGGCAAGTGTTCAGCTCCTGGGTATTTAGCCCCATACTGGCTCACTGAGGATTAAAAGGGAAGAAAATGCCCTCTGTAATTACCCAGTCCACTTTCTATAATATTTCTTCTCACATTCTGTGTTTAGGTTCTCCTTGTGCCCAAACCTCCTTAGTTTTCGCCATTTAATGTTTGAGAACGGTCATACCAAGGGTCCTGGATATAGTCAAAGTATTTTAAAATGAATTTTTGAGTGATTGATTTGTGACTGTGACCAAAGGGTTACTTTTTTTTAATTTACAAAAAGTTTCCAATTTTGTGGTGTAGGAATTAAAAGTAAACCAGGAAACTGGACTAGGTTGAGAGAAGGAACAATAGGCTTAAGGAATCTATTCTCTCATTGCCTTTAGATACTCTACAGGTGGGTAACAATTCTAGATTGAATGAAGCACAGTTTTTAAAGTTATGATAACTTGGTTAAAAAAAAAAAAAAAAGCTTTTTAACTAGCAATTTGGAATGGAATCATCATGGTAAGTTGCATCCTTATTTTGTGGCCTTTGCAGTTCTGCTTTCTCCTCCCTTCCTCGACTTCTTAAAGCCAGCTGAGATATAGACACTAAATTTTTCATCCCATTCCTGAAGTCTAAATCTTGGAGGGAGATTCACTCTTACAGATTTACATGGTACAAAATGTTGATGTAGGACCAGGATGGAGAAGGAGAGTTTTGATCTAGAGTAATTCAAATCAAACAGTGTAATAATTCAACTCCAGTCATTGCAGTGAGTCACTGTCCTGAAGACTTTGTGGTCTGACACTGCAGTGGATTAAGACAGACTCTTGCATCTTTTCTCTGTGCATGACAAGTGATTTGGAAGAGCTGTGCAGCTGGCAGAGGAGAGGTGTGACCATGTCCATCTCCTTGACAGGCCTGACACTCTTCCAGCTACATTAGGTAAAATTAACTTATTGACTGGGGGCAGCTTCTAGTTTGTGCCAGGATAAGGAAGAAGACCTTGAACATGATTTACCTTCATTCTCTTTTTCATAAACTTTATAGTATGTGATTGTATCAAGGGTAAACATATTTGCTAGCAACACAAGTGGTTTTGTGTTATTCACATTCACACATAACTGTGCCCAGAAATTCGTGATATGCTTATAAAGATGTTAATTTGTAGGACTTCTGATAAAACAACGAAGTAGCAGGACTCCAGTGCAGGAAATTAATGATTATCATGGTTTAATTGTGCAACAAGCTTTGACATAAGAGGTCCCACTGCCTGTGGGAGTCAGTGAAGTTCCTCATGTCTCCGTATTTTCTACATGCTTGGAAATTTCTTATCTTGTCCAAAGGTATAATGGAGACCTTGTGCTTTTCTAGGATATGTTAGAAACTGGGCACTCCCCAGTGTGGGTTATCTGACCAGATCAGTGATCTGGCTGTATTGGATATGAGTTTGTAGGATAATTTTATTATTCTTCTTTCTGATTTTTTTATGTATCAGGGTGGCAAAACATTCGTCCTCTGGTTGTTCTTGAAATTCAGTAGGCTGGATGTTGTTGTCTTTGATCTGGAATGTCAAAATTTGTATTCTTGATAAACTCTTGGCAGTGCATTGATATTAAGACCAAAAATGAACACCATAGCTATTTTTGTGTCCAGGTATGGAGAATGTGGCAATGAATTCCAGTACTGATATAAAAGCTTTGATTTATTTAGTCAGGCTTTTCTGCTTCACCTGGTAAATTTTCTAGCTGTATCATGAAAAAGAAAAGAAAGCATGTCAAATAAACTTTGAAAACCACACTTTCTTAAGAAAAAACCCAAGAATTTCAGTGGCTTTGATTCTTTGTTCTGAAAATTCAAGCAGAAGCAGTGTGCTCAGCACTTTGGAGAATTAAAGCACTGCTTCAGATGCTGAGGAATAGGCACAGAATGCCAACTTCAAGCAGTTGCTTTACAAACTCTTGCCTTTTGTAACAAATATCAGTGAATGCAGGTAATAACAGCAGCAGTATGGCACAACATGCCAGAAGCTAAAAAAATGGAAACTCCTGTATGATAATAGGTTAAAATCTATTTAAATTTCTGTTTCCTGGGCTGATTCTGCTGCGGTCTGGATCAAAGAACTGGCTGAAGAGCTGGAGATAGCAGAGTGATAACTATTTCATGGAATGATGGTATTTTTTCCCAGTTTATAAAGGCTGAAATTCATAGCCCAGTCCTCTCCATAGATGGCTAGGAGTAATTCAGTTTTTAAGTGGGGGAACTCTAATTTATTAGCAGAGGTGTTTTGAGACCAATTTACATTGTTTCATTCATGAGGCTTGAAGAAAAATATTTCAAATATGGTTGAAAGTTAGATGGAAAAACAAGAGAAAATTTAAACTATAAAATTATACTGGAGAAGGCCATTTACATGCATTTTGCTACAAGAGTAAATTGAATAACAAAATAAAGGTATTAAGTTTGACACAGTCAATCATGAAGGAGAACTAATTCATTAGAGCCTAACAAACTTTTCAAAGGTGGAAATTCTGTCCAATGGCCATTAGTAGATTGGAGCACAGTTTATGACACAATCTCAAAATAATATTTTTTAAAAGATGGTAAGATAAGTACAAAAATTAAAATGCTCTGAAGATGTGGTGTAAGATAACTGAAATTTTTTTTTGCAGAAAATATTGAAGAAATTGCTCATTCAATAAAACCATTTTTTTTAATGGAGAAATTTAGTATGGCCTCAACTGAAAATGAAACTTTTGAAAGAGAGTTATGTCTCTGTGTATTTGCAGTTTGATGTAGTTTCATCTTCTCCTTGACTGGCACAGGATTGTTTGGAGTTTTTTGAATTGGAGTGATGGCAGTTTACAAGGTTTTTTTTTTTTTTTAATAGCTTTTATTTAAGTACCTGTAGTAGCAATCAGAATATAAGGAGAAAATGAGAGCTCCAGAATCAAACTATGTTCAAACTAAGCATTTTGGACAGACAGACAAAAACTGAGATGTTAATGTCTATGTTTCAAAATCTGGGATGATTTAGGATATTATTTTATTCCCGGTCAGCTCCTAGATCTAAACCATGAAGAGAATAAGGGTGAGGAAACATCATGTATCCACAAAACCAACTTTGATCAAAGACCTGAACTTGAAAAAAAAGGAAAAAAAATATAACCCCCTAACTGTGAAGACTCTGAAACTGAATCTATTTAAGGACAGAGTCGTTTAAAGATCTGAAGTCTGTTTTGTCTGTGTTGAGCCCAGAGCCTGCCTTGAGTTGGATTGCCTCCAGAGGCCCCTTCCAACCTAGGTTATTTGACAATTCTTTGTCTCTGGCCTGTTTAACAGTAGGCACAGAGAGGTACATGTCACCCTGGGCTGCTGCCAGGTGAACTCAAAGGGATTGCAGCTCCCCTGGCCGTGCCTCGTGGTGTGGTACAGTTTGGCTCACAGAAATGTCCCTTTTGGGAGCCCTGCTGACTGGCAAGGATGAGCTTAGGGTTTGGATTCTCATCCTGCCACAGGTGCTCTGCCAGTGAACCACTGAACTTATGCTCAGGAGGAGCCTTGAATGCAATTTAATCTTCCTTTCCTTGGGAACGAAGTGTGATGAGCTGTGTTTCAACTGTCGCTGTGTTCACCTGCCTGGGCATCGTGTCTGTGTTTGAAGATGTGGCTAAGATGGAATTATTTTCCTTCTTCAGTCTTCTGGTCAAAATTATTTAAACCAGACCTTGGTTTTTAATGACACTCCGTGTTCATTAGAACAATGTATAAATCTGCTTGAAACTTGGCCAGTAATAGTCCTCTCTGCGTTGCTTGGTGCCTAGCAACCATCATCAGGGCCAGTATTTTCATCCACTTTCCCTTTGAAGTGTTTTCCAGTTTCTTGTAGCTAGGGTATGAAATAAAAACAGCCTGAGAGACACTTACCTCTGTATGTAATGGCGATAGCTGATTTTTATGTACTTCAGGGCAAGCTTCCTGTGGTAGGCAGCCCTCCAAATCATTCTTTATTATTCTAATATTATAGTTTGGGCTCCTTGAATTTAATCACTTGGAAACCCTTCCTGTGCACGTGGTGGAAAGATGCGAGAATTTGTGTGCTCTCTGTCACTTAAAAAAAAAAATCACAGGTCATCTGCAGGGAGGAAAAGAAATAAAGAGCTAGTGCAAAAGAATCACTTTCCCAAAGTTGCTTTTCATATGTGTTATCAAGAGGAAATGAGTGCTTTCTAAATAAGTGGACAGCTTGCAGATACAAAGTTTTTCATCTTTGTGCTGTTCAGACAATAATCCTATTTCCTCAATATTAATAACTGCAGTGGCTTTGGGGGAAAATCCACTCGTGCAGCAGATGTTAAACCAAAACTGCATATCTGGGCCTTGCTTTCTTTGCCAGGTTTCAGGTGGAAGGTGCATTGTTCCAGTGCCATCTTTTTTTTCTTACTCGGTAAGGAAGGGTCTTGTGCCTGCATTGCTCCAACAGTATCATGAGACTTGTAAGTGTATTTGCAAGTGCCATTTGTCTGTTGCATAAGGCTGCTTTCCCTTGTCCTGGCTTAGTATGATTATTTCTCTTGGCAGTAAAGTAAAAGAAGGAAATAAGGATGTTGCTTTCTTTTAAATCAAACAGCTTTAAAGAGGCCCGTGTGCGCTGTGAGCTGCAGCATTTCGTTTCTTTATGGTGTAATAGCTCAGCCAGAGCTTGTAGTTCACAGAGGTTCTGCAGAGGCAGCTCAGGCCACGCCGCAGAGCTCGCAGTTCGCTTGCACAATACCAGTACTTGCTCTAATGAAAACACAATTAAAACCAGGCAGGAGCCTCAGGACTCCTACTATAAGTTACTTAATTACAGCTCATGGATGGCCAGTGAGATGAGATCATTTCTGCCCATATGAGGCTCCTATGGTGATGAGTTATTTGTGAAGATGAAACAGTTTACAATAAAATATCCCAAACAAACAGCAGTCTTGGAGCGAGATCTTCAAACTGTGTAAACTGGTGTAACCACACAGATTTCAATGACACTGGCTCGTAACTGTTTGCAAACAGAGTTTTCATGTTAAAAACCATCTTAACTGTGGTGAGAGTGGGGAACAACCAACAACTACAAGCTCTTCTTCCCTGGGCATTTCCTTATTTTACTGCTTTCCTGCAAACTTTCCACCTACATCGTCGTCTTTCTTCTTTAGCTGTCACACCAAGGAACAAAGTCTATTTGTGCGGTTGCAATACATTTTGGGAGACTGTCCTCAGGCACTGGTTGCTGTAGCACAAACATAAACTAAGGGTGTGTTGCTTGAGTCACACGAAATTGGCTGCTTGAGCGAGAAAAGATGATCTGCAAATATTCTTGCAGATGGTGACTGACCTTTGCCTCATGGAGGTTTGGGGTTTCTTATCTGGTTACCTCACTTTGCTGAAACATTGCACCTCAAACTGGGGTTCAGGATTCCTTTCAAGCAAATTTAATGCTTACAGCTGTGGAATCAAATGTTCTGGAATAAAGTCTGGCTGTCTTATCTGGTGAGAAATACATGTCTGTTATCTCTTGCTGAGCCAAGGGTTGCTCCGTGTCTCATGCACAGATACAGTACTGCCAGGATGTATCTGTAATTCATTTTCTCACATTCGCAGTCACATTCCAGGTAAAATTTTTAAATACTTCATTTGTCATGTTGATTTATTTCCTTTGAAGTACCAGTTTTGTTTCAGAAGCACCTTCAGATATTAAAAACATTGCTATGTATTGCATGTTATGTAATATAGGTAGTGATGTTCCCTAATTTGGTTGTAAACCTTAGTTTTGGAATGTCCTACTGTCCTGGATTTGGCTGGAAGGGAGAAAGAATTTAACAACAGAGGGATTGGCTATTCCTTTTTTTTCCTGGTTCTGTCATCTTTGGGCTCCTCAGTGCACGAGGAGAAAGAAGATGAGGAACATGATCATCATCGGAGTGTTCTTGTTGAAATGTGTGGAAGGAAGGTGGTTAAATTTGTCCAAGATGACATTATCATATTTACCATCATATTGCTCATTTATGCCAGATCTTCACTTGAGTCATCCAGATTCTTGTGGTAGCCTGTTTACACAGACATGGAGGAAGCAAGGCAGTGGGTGAATTTTTTTTGATAGAAGCCTCATTTTTAAGACAGAAAACCCAGCAATTATGTCCTCTAATTCAGATCCAGTCGTATAATTGCATAAATCAGACTGGAACGTCTGCATGTGTCACAATAGTCACTTTTTATAGCCATGTATACTACCAGTCCCTGCAGGAAAAGCTACTTAGTCTCAGAGAGGAATTTATAGCTAAGATGAGAAAGCACAGAACCTGAAACAGCCACTGGCAGCTCAGTGTCCAGGGCCCTCACTCGATGCAGTGGTTCAGATTCAAGGCTTCAAGCAGCTCAGCAGCTTAAATTAGTGGCTTCTCTACCCAGCAAGTGCCCCACCCGTCAGGCTACAGACTCATCCCTGGCTTTTTCCCTGCCAGATTTGTTCTTGGTGAGCTTAATTACAGTGTGGAACAAGTGAGGGGAGCTGAATCCGTGTCCACAGCAAGGACAATCACTACACATGTACAAAAGAGATTCAAGCCTGGTCTGCAAGGAGTCAATCATTTAGACATAATGAGACCTCTCCAACAGGAAATTTTGGGAGGTAATAATTCTCTATCTATTTGCTAAGACATTCTTTTAAAAAATTAAGATTCACCTCCTTAAATAAGTGGAGTAAAGATCCATATTGGAATTTCCAAAACCCCAAGATGGATGCCGTAGTCAGCTGCAGAGATTCTACTTAATGCAGTGGGTAAGGGCTCTTTTTTTCCTTCTAGTCTCCAGAATACCCCCACCTATAAGAAAAATTAGTTTCCATCTCTTGCAATAGGAACCTAGTGACCTGTTTCATGCTTAGATTCAGTTGTCTGGGTCTAGATGGGGTGTTACATAGTGCCTCAGTGCTGAATATGATAGGTGGCTTCACTCCATTTTATGTGTGTATTGCTTTGCTGCTGTTTCATTGTGACCCTCTGTGGACAAAGGATGTCCATCTGTGTACCAAATTACTTGTAGCTGACTTCTTTGCAGTTCCCCATATAAACAGTCAGAAAGAATTATGAAACCTGTAATAAAGCAATACCATTTGCGTTATTAAACTGCCTCTGTTGTTTTGCAATGTCTCAAGTGCAACAGGAAAAAATTTGGAAAAAGGCCCGTGTATGTTTCACCGTGATGTTTCAATTACTTTAACCCTTATTCAATGAACTATACTAAACTAAGTGCTTAAAAGCCTTATAAATTGTCACAAAAATTGTGAGCAGCCTTTTTGAGCCCAAAGCAGGCTAATGAGAAACACTGATTTAAAGGAACCAAATAACTTTGGCTGAAATTAGAAATGAGACAAGAGAACACTTTACTTGCTTCAGTAGCTTGTGTGAGCTGAATTGGTGGCCCCAGTCCAGTTTCTAGTAAATGTTTCTCTTCTACAGTAATGGTCTCTCTATAAATCATCAGTAGTGCCCACATCAGAAAAGCCACCACTGGTATTTGACCATAATTGGCTGAGTGATCGTCCTCAATGCCTTTCAAAGGAGTTCTGCTTTGCCAATGCTAAAAAGCACTGGCAAGGAATACGGAGGGTGGGGAGGGGGAGGGGAGAGAATATTTGGTGATGTTGGTGCAGATGTTCTTTGGGTAAACCCCCTCAATGTCTCATTCTGTAAAAGTTTCCTTTCTGTCCAAACTAAAATTCAATGAAAATGAAGAGGAGGAACATAAAGGAAAGTACTGAACTGTACAGTCCTGACTTCTTTCTGTTCTTATGACTGGCATTTCAGTTATTCTCATGCTGCTGCCTTTCCAGTGGCATGGACAAGAGTGTCAGTAGTAATTCTAGTTTTGGGTGTTAACAGAAAATGTATTCTGCATTTCTTTACTTTGTTCTAACGCTCACTGGTGTTTTCTTTACCTTTAAATCAGTAAACCTGTTTTATACTCTCAGATTTGTTAGGAGTTGGCTGCTATTTTAAGTTTTCCTTACGGTCCATACTGCCTTGCCTGCTGTCCCATTGTTTGTCCTAGGGAATCTCCACAATATGTGCCCCTTAATGGGAGCCAGTAAGGTATGCTTGGTCAAGCTGCCAGTTTGTCAGCACAAAAACCTCTTCAGAGTCTTAAAAACCTGAAACCTATGTCACAGCATCGGTTTAAGATCCACAGGACTGTGTTATTAGAGCATGTAGGACAGCCATTACAAATAGGTGAATCAGCTCGGATAAAATTAGAACTGACTCTGTCTTTACCAAGTCCTTGAACTAAACCTAGATCAGATTACTTTTGAAGTAACTGTGAAGTCTCTCACGTATTTTTAATTGGAATCACTCAGTCAGGACTCTGATATTTCCATGTTATTATAGTTAATCCACTTTTGTTCACTTCTATGAAGTCTGTACTTCCTTGTTCTAGTGAAGACCTTTTGTTCAAGGTCTGCACCATGGAAGGGTAGATCCAGGGCAGGCCAGACTTGGGAGGCACCATCAACTTCCCATGGAAAAATAATATTGAACCAACCAAATACAGCAAAGCAAGAAACACAGATTCCCACATCTGCTCTTGCCAGACTTCTTCTGTGTTAAGAGCCCAAAGAGGTTTGGTAAAGGTTTGGGAAGTCAGCCATTTGGTGTGCTTAACAGAACCTCAAGTCTCCAATGGTTTGACTGCCACTGTTCAGAGTTAAAAAGATTTTCCTTGATTGAGAGTACAACGCATATCTAGCAGCCAGTCTCTTTCATGGTGTGCTCCAGACACAGCAGTATGCTCCTGGCGTTAGCAGACAGTCCTCTTAAAGGTCAGATGAAGTCAGAGAAGCATATTCCTCAGTGATAATAAAATAAAGCCAAAGCTGACACTTCACTAGTGACAAGGAAAATGCAGACTGTTTTTGTGTGCATGCATGCACAGGCACCTGAATCAGAAAGCCAGTCTCTGCATTCTTTCACACCACCACAATAACTTCATAAGGAATAGGTTCCACAGAGAAACGTCATATTGGCACTTGTAATGAGAATGGTTTTTTTTGTTTTCTTGAAACACTAATTAATAAGCATCAGTGGAGCCACATGCTGTGGCTAGGAAACTGTGGCCTGTGCCGGTTGCATTTGTATCTTTTTTGCTTATGATGGATTAAAATAATAGAATCACGGGAGGTATCTGAAGACTAATTCATTAGGAAGGATAAAATCATGGTACTTTTTGTTTTACTTCATCCTACTTTATTTCCATATGCTATTCAAGGTAATTAGTAAGGCTTTGGAGTGGTGTGACAAACGATGCTGGGAATGTTACTTTGATTAGGTTATTTCAGTATTTACTCTACAAACATATTTAGTCTAATTGGGGTAGTCAGGTAAAAAATCAGAACAAGCAGAAATAAGCGAATGGCCCAAAGGCACTTCCTCCACAGCAAGTAATTCATGGTTGGATTTTGGAAGGCTGCTTTCTTACTCAGCACTACTGATGAGAAGTCCAAATCAAAGTAAACCACAGCAGTCTAACTCAGTCGTGTCTACTGGGTTATACTGCAGCCCAGAGTCTGGGTATGAGTTAAAAACCACGGGAGTCTCCTGCAAGGCAGAAAAATGAAGCCCAGGAGGTGCACAGAACTGGACATGGATTGTACACCTGCTGTACAGAACCATCAGTGGAGCAGGAGTAATCACATGTGGTGCTTTTCAGGCTGGAGGTGGGTCAGCAGCTGTGTGGCCATCGACTGGTTAAAACAGAGAAAAACAATCAACTCGTGTTGTTGTGACCCAAGCGCAGCACTCAGCACTTGGCCTTGTTGGAGGTCTGTTCTTCCTTCCCCTCCCCATCTAACACACTGGCAGATAATTCTTTTCAGAGATTGAAGCTGCCTCCTAATGAGGCTAATCTATGGAAACTGATGGAATTTCTAGAACGTCAATGACACAATATATTCTCTGTAGAAAGGTAGCTGTCAACACCATGTTTGTTGGTCATTTCCAAAATCAAGAATAAAACCTTATTGCATACAAGAAGACATTCAACACTAAAAAGTAAAAATTCTAGCAAAGCTGAAGAGACCTTTGGCATAAGTCCTATGGATGTAAATCATTCCTATCTTTCGGTGCAGGTGTCTCTTATCTCGCATACTTGCTTGTGAATCCCTCAGCTAGTTTCAAACTCGTGATCTGACTGCTGCACTTACACATCTCCCATTTGAACCACAGTGTGGAGAGGAATGTTCTGCTCCCCTTCCTGGTACGGATGCAATTGGCTGAATGAGACAGAAGCTCCCTTTTGAAATTGCACCGAGGTCCCTCCTCCTTCAGGAGTCTGAGGTGTGTGGGAGGATGGATGCTCACAGAAAACCTTAGAGGGGCTGGAAATACGTGCAGGCCTGAATGGTGACTGGCCAGGGGGAGGTGGCCATGCAATGTAAGATGTGCTTTGAAAACTGACCTGGCAAAAGAACAGCAGGTGGAACTCTGTGAAAGATCATCACAGCAGTGGAATAACTTCAGCCTGTACTCCTGAGAGCTGTAGGATGCTTCTGTCCTTAACCTGGTAAGGCTGACCTTGGAAACAAAGTCACAGGATAAATTAGGTTACTGGGGACTTCTCAGGGTCATCTGGTCTAAGCCACCACTCAAATTAGAGCTAGCTTTGAGGTTACATTGAACTTATTGCTCAGTGCCTTGCCCAGGTGAGTTTTGATCATCTTTAAGGATGGAGATTCTACAGCTTGTCAGTTTGACCACATCTGTGACGAAGTGTTTTTGCTAATGTCCTATCGGAAATGCTGTGGTAAGGTTTTCTATATGTATTAAGTCTGGTCTGAGTTACATTCTGCCATCACAGAAAGAAGATATATATGTAGTTGGAAACTGCAATTAATTTTAAGAAATCAGAACACTCCTAAATTATTTTGTTCCTCTCTATTTATTTTTTTTTTTTTTGGTGGCAAAAGGTAGAATTTGCAAAAGTAGAGAAAATGCTTCCTTTCTCAATAGTTTTGAGGAATATAGCATTGGGAGAGAAAACAAATGAGGAGTCTGAAATCCTCGGAACTAGACAGCTTTTTCTATCATACTTTAGTCTTCAACATTTGTGTGTTTCTTTGGGATACTAAAATGGAGGGTATTATTTCTTAAAGACAAGTTTGGTTCTTTTTCATTAGCATGAGTCTTTTATGGACATATAAGGTCATGTGATTCCAAAATTGCACTAAAAAGATGAACAAAATCTAAAACACTTAGATGTAATATTTCTATGCTAATATACACCTATGAAAATCATACTGCTTTCTGCAGCAACAAAGCCTATACAGAGAGAAAATCGCTATCTAAATATCTTTTCAACGCTCCAGGAATTAGATATCTGTGTGTTTAATTCTGTTATGTAGGCAGTGAAGAGCTAGAAATGAAGTTTTCCATTTTTTATGTCAGATTATACCTATTTATTGGTTTTGTACTGAAGATTTGAGAGGAATGGGTCATTTTCAGTTGCAATCACGTATAGGTAAAAGAAATGCTAGAAACTTTTTTTTTTGATAGTCTTCTAGCAACATAGCATGGTGTCTGCCATTTTTCTGGTGTAAATGTCATTACGTACATGTAGATATTTCTTCTGTGGTTTTGCTTTCTTCAGTGAGACTCTTCTAACCGAACAGCTTTCTTTCCGTCTTTTGCACCAGTTCCTTGATTTGGCCTTGGTTCACCCAAACTGCTCCTTAACCTGACTTAATTTTGCTAAGATGTGCCTGCACACTTTGCCCTTCCATGGGGGAACTAAATATTCACTTCTCATTAGTTCTATTTAAGTTCAGATCCACCACTGTTCTTGGATGATGTCCACATCCAGACCATGCTGGTCTCCTTTCTGTAAACCTTCTGAGTAGCAACAGTTTCTGTTTCCTCAGAATGGAACTGATGCTTGTTGTTCAAGTAATCCTGAAAGGGAGAATATTACGATGCTAAGTATCATTGCTTTAGGAATGAAGATGGAACAAATAGTGTGAAATAGAATATCTGAGATGATGGCATTTCAGTCATGTGAGGAAAGCTATTTCATAGTTAGGAACTGGCTCATAATCTTCAGCATAAACACATTCACAGCTTGAATATTCCTGGATCTTCCATCATTTCTGTCAGCTTCTTAAATCTCATTAGAGGCTGGTATAGATGTGTCCTGGAAAATCAGGGAGCATGTATATCATATCTAGAGCTGACGAAATAGGAAGCATAATTAGAATGTTTTAACATGTTTGTAGTTGCCAGTACATCATCAATCAAAGATTTAGCAAGAGTCTGTGGCCGGCAGATTTGAACGTGTGAAAGAGACCCAGTAAAGTATTTTTTAGTGTTTTTTGTCTTTTGTGAGGTTTGTGTTTTTTTTTTGTAAGTAGGCGATGAAGAAAACATGAAGAGATTTCAAAAATCTGATTTGAAAATGTAAATTTCATCTTTCTTCGAGGTCTGATGTTTAGTTACGGAGTAGTCCTATTTCGTGTAACCAGATGAGGATTTGGGAGTTTTTTGTTTCCCATAATGGAAATTCCCTGAATACTAACATGTTTTGTTAAATATATTATTTATTGTTATTGACTTTGAATAAAAAAGTTAATAATGTACTGATGGAAGTTGCTGGTCACTAAAGTTATGAGACTTTATACTATCAAAGAAGATGTAGTATATGAGAACAACTTGATGATTAGACTGAAGTAGTAAAAATCAAATGTAGTCTTGTAGCACAAAATGCCTAAAGGAACTAACAAGAAGGAATGTTGGTATCATCTGGAAAAGTGTGTTTTGGAAAAAGCTGAGGTGGTTATAGTTCCACTGGAGGGTGAGTGTGAATTTCCAGTGCAACTTAGCTGAGAAGGAGGTTAATATGTTCCTTGCGTCAAGAGAAGCCGAATAGGTTGAAAGAGGTAATAACCCTGTTGTACATGGTGCTCCACAATTGATGACCATTGCTGGCAGACGTGAATGAACCCGAAGGGTAGGGAAAGTCATAACAGAAGGAGTGAGAGAATGAAAACCATTATCTATCAAGTTAATTGCAGTAGTTTCACTAGTCCTGCCCACAAAACAAAGCTGAAGAGGACGTACGGTTACTGCCTACAAGTTCTCAGGGAATAAGCATTACATAGAAAAATACTGTGTTTAAAGGATAATTTAGTGGGTTTTAGCATTGCTGGGAAAATAGTTTATCATACTGTTAAGCCTCATTTTAAAGTCGGAATTGATTTTATATAGAAAAAAATAGATTTTTTTTCATTCTTTACTACAGCCCAAGCAACCCCTGCATATTTTGAAGCAGAGAAGGCAATCACGTAGAGGCACAAACAACATTGTCCCCAGATGCAAGTTCAAGTTATGCTGTTGGGCAAGGTCCTTGCTACAGGTCTTGGTGCTAAGGGAGCCCTGGATGTTGAGCTGAGTAAAGGCTGAGCATGTTGGTGAAGTAAAAGGAGCTCGGCTGTATGAGCACTGAGGAAAGTTCTGTACAAACAGTGAGAAATGTACGTTGTTTCTACGGCCTATCCATGTTAAATTGATGTCCATGCTTCTCTTTAGAGCAGCAGAAAGACTGATAGTGTAACATCGTACACCTGGAATGTCCCACTCAAATATTGTAGACGGCACAACTGCTTTGGTTTTTTACCCTAATAGAATCCAAAATCCATTGCATCTGCAGCTGTGAAGTAGGGTTTGCTGGTTTCCTAGGGGTTGAAATAAATGGAATATTAGTCACAACTGAAATAAGCTCATCATCTAATAGATGCTGGACGTTTATAGGTTTGCACAAAACCAGTTTGAATGTGTCCTCCAGTATCTCCTTCCTTGCGGGCAGTGAAAGCATTCCCGAGGTGCTAATACCCCAAGGTCACTTTGAAAGTTTGTGAGGCTTTCCTGGTCCTTCCCTGTTCACATTTGTTTGTGGACAAATACAGCCGCAGTTTAACACCAAGAACAACAAAGAAAATCTAAACTTAGCGAAAATGCTTGCTTTTGGGAGTCTGTTTTCTCATAAGGGTCTGCAAGTCCCATAAAAATGATTGCATAACAACTGCGAGTAGGGCTGGTAAGGACGGCTTTTTCTTCATCTAAATGATTCCATCTGAAAATGAGTTCACTGCGAAGAAAGCTTTTGTAGGAATCTAGTGGTTTTGACAGAATTTAAATCAGAAGGGGTTCCGAAGTCTTGGATGGGATTCCTGGCTAACAGCACCTCTAGCATGGCCAGTGTTCTGGCTGATGAAGCACTGATTTGGGACACAGGAAACAGGGGTTTGAGTTCTCTTCTGATTCCTTCTGGGAATCTGGGACTGGACTTCAGCTGGAATGTTTTGACTGCTGGAAAAGTGTAGCTTTGTTCACTGCAGTGAGCAGGTGAAACTTGGTTTTCCTCATCCCACAAGAGACTGGTAAAGAGCGAGGGCTACATTTTTCTGTCCCTGTACTACAGGGACAGAAATATTTTGTATGAATACTACTTATTCACACAAAACAGGATTATTACATCAGGAGGAAGTGGAAGAGAACCGCTGTGGCTGAGTCTTCAGCTGAGTTTAGGCTGTCTAGGATTAAAAGCTTTGTTGTCCTGGCTGTGGGAAGGGGTTTTAAGATTCCATGTTCTGTGTGTCAGAGGTGTTGTCTGCCGTGTACCTAGGTAGATCTTCACAGTACAGCACTAGGATTCCTTTTAAATTAAAAAAATATGAAGTATTTTGCGTTTTTGAGGCAAACAGTTTTCCAAATCTTAAAGACCTTATGTGGGAGGAAAGAGATTTTATAAAATTTCTATCGTTCTTTACAGATGAAGTGTTGCTTCTTGAGGAAGGAATATTTCCCTCTTGAGTCAGCAACTGCTCTGCATGGAGTCTTTAGGGACAAGCAGTGGTCCACAGGCCAGAGTTTGCAAGTCACTGGTTTCAGTACTGGTAGTTGTTGAGCTCTTACAGCTGGAGAATATAACAAGGGTGGAGAGCAGAACTAGCCAGAAACAGTTATATACCTGAAATAACAGAAATTAAAGCATGTAATACTGTGTCAGGGGCTGTTAAAATAACACATTTTTCAGAAACCATGTAGCTATTTAAACCAATAACTACTTTCCACAGAAAATAAACCCCTGAAGTGATGAAAATAGAAGAGTATTTTCATCTGTTGCAGTTAATCTCTTTTGCATTTGATGTATATGCAACAGAAATTTAAGACTGAGGTTGTGGACTGTTTTGCAAGAAAGGGCACAAAATGTTATGACCTTTTTGCTTGGTTTCATTCAACACCTGAGGTGCACTATATTCAATCAAATGGGTCAGTGCTGCATGTTCAATCTGTTGAAACAGGAGTCACTTATTTGGAAGAGGGACTACTGTATTTATTTTTAACACTTTGCAGAAAGATTTGGTAGAAAACTGATGGTATTCTTGATTGAGCATTTATTCATTTTATAATGAATTATTAATCGGAGTGTTTAAAAGCAAAATCTCGTCGAAGCCAAATGCTCAATCATGTTTAGGTTGGAAAAATCCCATCAAAGATATTGCAGCAAGATTTCAGTCTTTTTAAAAGCTTTCCTTCTGCCACCCCTTTGTGAACTGCCTTAATGACTAGAATGGAATATTTTTCAGTTTGCCCTGATTTCTCCTGTGTGTTCTTAGATACCTTTCTTCTATAAAGAAGGTGAAATTCACATCCTGTTAAAGGACCAATACAAGGCCACTCTTTGTTTTCAAGTGTTGTAAAAAAGCAAATAGAAGATTTTTGGTATAGGAGGGAAGGGGGAGAGAGACTGAATAGGGGAATAGAAACTAGAATCATAGAATCATGAAATAATTTAGGTTGTAAAAGAGCTTTAAGATAAATAAATCCAACCACTAATGCAGCATTGACATGGCCACCACTAAATCATATCCCCACGTGCCACCTCTACCCACCTTTTAAATACCTGCAGGGATGGTGACTCAAATACGGCCCTGGGAAGCCTGTTCGGGAGCTTGACAATGCTTCGGGGGAAGAATTTTCCTAATATCCAATCTAAACCTCTCATGGCACAACTTTAGGCCATTTGGTCTTATTCTGTTGCTTGTTACTGGGGAGAAGAGACTGACCCCCACCTCACCACCACTTCCTTTCAGGTCTTTCTAGAGAGCAGAGAGGTCTCCCTTCAGGCTCTTTTCTTGAGGCTTAATAACCTGGGGTGGGAGTGACCTGTTGTATGACCTTGTGCAAAACAACTTGCAATGTCTCCTAGCTCTGTACAAAGTTCTAGCTGAGCTGGCCAAGGAAAAAAGTGTAGTATAACAAGAAAAGTTATATTGGGATCATGTTAGTTATGGCGAGCTGAGATGAGTTTTGTGACAAAAGAAAGAATAACAGCACGAATGACAGCTCTTTGAACTGTGTTTTTGCACAGGTTCTTGAAGAAAAAAGTATGTGATAGCACTTTCTGTCAGTCTCCTGCTAATAAGTTTTGAGTTTGTTGGCAACTTTTAATCAAAATTATCATGTAGACGGATATATCAGAGGTGTTGAGTTCCTAAAACAATTATCAAAAAGCGTGGCTAATCAAAGCAGGGAAAACCTGTTAATGGCCCCACAGACAATGGCAGAGAAAACTCGGCCAATATCCATAGAGTTTGGCAGGAGCTAGTCAGGCAGACAGCACAAGGGTACAAGTCAAGCAACCAGCAGAGAATCACAGAATGAACCAGGTTGGAAAAGACCTTTAAGATCGTCTAGTCCAGCCTATGACCCAACATCTCCTCATCAACTAAACCGTGGAACTGAGCGCCGCGTCCAGCCATCAGCAAAGAGCATGCACAGCTTTGGGCAAACTCGTGCTCTGCCTTGCCCAAACAAGACAGGTCAATGAGTTTTGGGGCAAATGAGGAATATTGCTGCCAGGAGATGGGGTAAAGGAACATAATGGACAATATGGAGTAATAATGCAAATGTGGGGATAAGCAGAAAGTCTTTTGCAGTTAGCTGTTATTGCAGGTATCTGGGGAAGCCTGGAAATCTAATGGAAGTACAACAGGAAATATGAGGTGAGCTGAGCCTCTCATCATGAAAGTAGAGGAGGCAGAAGGCACGGTGTAAATCTGCTGGAACAGCCTAAGGAGCCATTTTCCCCCTTTTATTCTGCATGTGTGCGTTTGTGCACTGTTCTTCCTTTTAAGCAGAGCTGAATCTGTTTGAGGTTTGATGCTTGCATCTCTGCATAAGGATCCTCACCCCAAAGATAGGTTCGAATTTTTAAAAGTTTTGCTTTAAATATTGTGTGTATTTGAAGACTCCATTATTGAGAAAGAGGATAATTGTTAGCTTTAATTCTACTCTGTCTTGGTTGTCACATTCAAGTTTTCTTTGAAAATTGTAAATTAGAGACCTTTCAAAAGAGTCAGAAATATCTGTATTCAAGAACCTCATGTTCTTTGGATGCTGATCATCATCTCTGTTTTACCTTTGTGTCTCTTACTGGTTGAAGCAAAAAGGATGTGTCATGCTACCTTTCTTTTCTTTTTCCTAGTCACTGGGGCTATGTTTGGAAGTCGGTGTCCAATTTATCATTTCATGTTGGTTTGTTCCTCACTCAGAGTCATAACTAAAGCTGATTAAATCTTTCCTTTTCTTCCCAAGAAGTAAGATGCTTCAGTTTTGATGGCAATTACATAAAATCTCGGTCAGAATTTCAGCAAAACAGGTACGGATTAGTGTAAATTAGTGCATGCACGAGGCACGGGAGATAAGTGATCAAGTCCTTCATTTTGTCAGAAAACAAAAGAAATCAGAACTTCAAATAGGTTCACTATGTAAATTTGTTGTTTTCCTGCCAGTCTTACCAATATTCCATATGAATAAGTTTATTGTTTGAAGGTGATGATCCTGTTTCAATGAGATGGGCTAGAATAATTACAAAGTAATAAACTTTAGAAAATATAGATCACTTTCTGATCTTAGCCTTTCAGATGATGTATCCAGTTTTCAAAATACATTCATCCCTGTCTGAGTTGTTTTGAGGAAAAAACCCAACAGTGGTGGACTACTGTGGGCGTTGTGAAGAAATGAGGTTGGGCCAGTAGGGTGGAGAGACAGGAAAGAGGCTGACTGGAGGCTGACAGGTCTCCTGGCCTCTCTTAGGAAGAAATTCTCAGGAAAGTGGTGCACAACCACTCCAATGGAGCACAGGATGATTTCTAGCCTGCTTTCCAGAGCTTCTCAGGGGATGGGACGTGGTGATCACTCCTGAAGGATGAAGTTCTGTTCAGTTCTCCCGGCCACCTCTGAGGGAAAGCCGCCCTTCCAAGGGGCATGTGAAATGATTGATGTGAATCTGAAGGTACCTGCTGGAGCTTTGCATGTTCGTCCTGCCCACTTTCTGCTTTCATAACTGACTCAGACCTCAAAACTTGAAAGACTCCTGAAATTGCAGTTCTTCTCAAAATGTGACTTTGTTCAGAAAGAAAAAAGGTGTGATAGGTTGTCATGTTTCTTTCTCAATAACTTCAGATCAAATATATTTAGATTACAGATATTTTTGCTGTCAGCCTTGCAGACTTAGCAAAGAAAGACAAGCCTGATTCCTTCCTACTTTGTGCATCATCACCAATAATATGCTGCAGCATAACTTGACTCTCAATGAAACTTATGCAAGCCCATGGTTTTACAGGTGCCATAAACTTCCAAATCTGGCTCTTCAATGGAAACTTATAAATTGATATATAAGCCAAAAATGAATCTGTCTGACTTTGATCAACTTGTTTTTTTTCCACATGGATAGGAAGAAGACGAGGAACTTAAAGCAGCACCTGAGGCAATTAGGTATAAAAAAGTTGTGTAGCTACGGTTCATGTTGATGGAATTCTTTTTATAGGTTGCTTTGTGGAAGAAAAACCATAAAGAGATTTGTGAATCCATCAAGTATATTTGAGTCAATCATAAGTTTTTAGTGTAAATTAGCTTCAACTCAACGATTTTAGGGAGAATTTTACTCTAAGTTTTAGGTTTTACTAGAGTTAAACTGGCAAAACAAAATTTGTTCCCTGCAAAATGTATACAAGTTCATTTTAGGTGTGTATTTTTAACCCAGAAATTTTGCAGTTCTTACCCGGTGAAGGGACAAGAGTAGAGAATCCCGTAACTACTGAATTAACTACAACTGAGCGAAACCACAGATGAGTCTAGTGAAGGAAAAGGACAAATATTTTTTTTCTGCTATACATTTGGGAGAAAATAGTACTTTCCCAGGTGACAAACCACTTTTACAGTGATACACGTACTTTTACCTTGCAATTAGGGTGAAGTTTTCTCAAACGGAACAACGGCCCAGCGGAACTGGGGAGATGAGATCTAGTGCTGCACTAGAATGAGATCTATGTTCTTTTTGGTTACAGGTCTTATCAGCAGTTTTTCTTTACTGTGCAATCTCTAAATTTTGGATTAATAGAGAGGTTTGTTGTGTCTTACATGCTTCCTGCTGTGGGACTCCAACCAGATGCATTTCCCTGCCCCTCTCATTTGTTATTCGAACACAAAGCTTTTATTTCTGTGTTGCAAGGAAATGAGTTAGTGTTGTGAGAGCTTTTTCATTGTATTTAATGGGATAACTGTTATTCTAACTATAAAATATAATGTAGATATGAAAGAAAAAAGAAGGAAAAAGACAATAAAGATAAAATGATTCTGGAGGCTAGAGGAAGAGACATATATGAAATTTTCTAATTTGAATTCTATGTTAATGCCAATATTCTGGAAATAAATTAATAATCACTTTTTCTTGAGTGTATTCAATTTAGCTGATGTTCCTGGGCTTTAACTATTCCCCAGAAGATTCAATGTGAATGTATGGCAGTTATTTGTCTAAAATATCAGTTTTCCTCTTCTATGGGAAATTTCAAAATTCAAGCAGAAAATAATTTCAAGTTGGAATATACATTTAACTTTTTTTTGAATCAAAATTCAAAATATAGCAATCAATTTAGTGGTGTCAAAACATTTTGATTAATTTTACTTCCACTTTTTTATTGTACTAACTCACTAAGTATAATAACTATTATTTTTACATTTACAATTACAATTAATAGTTTAGCGTGAGAGTAGATTAATTGCTATGTTCAACACCTGAAGTGGAAAGCTTTGACAATGTTCTGTCAAAAACTTAGTTGATATCAACATGCTGCAAAAAATTGCAATTTTGTAAAAGTTATTTTAAAGTAAATTCTCTGC